>PVJC01009810.1:0-45078 GCA_004026665.1 Murina feae
TTTTGGCTGCGTCCCTTGCTGAGTTAGGCGATCACTGAGAGGAATTAACCTCTAAGCCACTTGGTTATGAGAGTCAGCTGTGTCTACAGTGGGAGAACTTCTGTGCTGGAGACACCCTTATGGGGCTAGAGTTGTTTCAGTGGGGCTTTTATGCTCACTGCATCTGCCCCGAGTGTGTTCCTTGTGGATCTGTTTTGTTCAGGTTAGTCCCACTCTGGCCACTGGGTGGGGCTGGCTCCTGTATCTTTAAGGAGGTGTTGAGTTAGCCTTTGTCTTAGGCTACTCAGTCTTTTATCTGCAAAAGCCTCTGACGCAGCTTGGGAGGGGCGGGGCCTCGGGGAGTTTGCAGGGCAGGGCAGAGCAAACAGTTATGGCGCTTCTCAGCCCTGCATTGAGAGACACCAGGTCTCTGTGTCCCACGGTAATTGCTGCAAGCAACGCTGAGAAAAATCCGCTTTGGATTTCCTCCCAGTGCCAGTCAGTCCCCCTTCTCCGGGTGTCTGGGTCCTCAGAAACTTGCCTGGAACTGGAGTTCAGAGCCGCTGGGAACTTGTGGCTCTCTCCGTTTTGGAAAAGAACCGCGACCTCCGGCACCAGCCCTTTCCCCGAGCCCCGTGCGCGCACCTCCGTACCTCTGTACTTTGCTTCCGCCACTCCTCTGAGTCTTAGACTCTTTTCTAGTTGTAGGATTTTCACTCAGCCAGCCTTCCTGTGGGTGCAAGTGGTGTCCGTGTGTTCTTTTCGTGGTTTTTCTGAAATAGTTTTTCACGGCTGCATTTACGGTGTTTACCTTATGCCGCCATCTTGCTGTCCCACTATGTGTATTTCCATTTTACAGATGAGGAGAGAAGACCTGGGGCTGGCAGGTGTCTTGCCCAACGTGGCACAGCTATGAAAGGCAGAGCCAAGGCTTGGACTCATGCTGCACTGAACAGGGTATGGTCCACCTCAGATACAGCTCTCATAAGGTAAGCTGTGCTCAAGGACTTGATGCTAGTTGCTAAAGTTTGAAAAGTTAATCTCAGCCCAGCCAGCATGTCTGAGTGGTTGAGCATCGACCAATGATGCAGGAGGTCACGGTTCAATTCCCGATCAGGGCACACGACTGGGTTGTGGGTTGGATCTCCAGGAGGGGGTGGTGTGCAGGAGGCAGCCTATCAGTGATTCTCCCTCATCATTGATGTTTCTTTCTCTCCCTCTCCCTTCCTCTCTGAAATCAATAAAATATATATATATATACATTTTAAAGATAATCTCAGTTGTCATCCACTCATCCATTTGTTTCACAATCTTATTGAAGGCATCTCATTGAGACTGTTGCAGGCTTGATTATTGGGCTACTGAAGAGTATACACGGACTACTCATTCATTCCTCTAGCATTGAATTCTCAACTGTTGCAACAGAATAACTCATGTGTAATCAATACAAATCTAGTCAGATTAAAAATGCTGTAACTATTTCCTGATGACAGAATCCAAAACCAACACTTCACAACTTTTGGAATGTCACACACTTTCTAGATGGGATGGCTAGTTAGCATCATCAGTTATTACACTCACTTTGGACAAGAATTTAAGTTGAATTTCATGAACCAGGCTTTGTAGAAACATGTTTAAGATAGCAGTTGTGTCTTCAACTCAGAAATTGGTGTTTTTTGGCTGATGGATGAATGGATGGATGAAAGGCTACCTGAGTAAATTAATAGACTAGAATATTTGGCAACGTTCTGTGTGCTTACAAATGCATCTTAAAAATAATTTAGTGTTGCCCTGCTGGTGTGGCTCAGTGTTTGAGTGTTGACCTATGAACCAGGAGGTCAAGGTTCGATTCTCGATCAGGGCATCCCCAGTGTGGGACGTGCAGGAGGCAGCCAATCAATGAATCTCTCTCACATTGTCGTTCCTGTCTCCCCACCCCCCCCCACCCCCCCCGCTGCTCCTTCTCAATAAAAATATATTTAAAAATAATTTAGTGTCATCTAGCTTGCTGAATAATAAATTATGACTCAGGAGAAATTTTTGATTTCTATGCTTTCCAATGACTGAATAAGTAACTTCAGGCAAGTCATTATGGGGCCAATTATATCTGATTGTTGTAAGAATTAAATTCGTTAACATAAACGAATTATTTACTACCCTGCCTAATACATGTTAAATAGCCATCATATTTTAAATTGCCTTTAAATTGAAGCAATATACCAGTATATTTACGAAAGCAAAAATTCAAATGTACAAAAAGCTATGCAATGCAAAGTAAGTCTCTTTTGGCAAAGTTTTCTGCTGTTTATAATTAGAGACCTCCACGCAAAAATAACATTTCACTATTATTGATTAAGCAGAGATAGCTTTACAAACCAGCGGAGAACATCATTTGAGTCGCAACTATGTGAAATAACACAAGCATTCTGGCTAAAGAGAGTGATTAGCATTCTCCAACTTCAAATGATTTTTATTATTAGCCAACACGTGTCCGTCCCCAATAAGACACACGTTGCATAAAGGGCACAGAACGAGGCAGCCTCCCCTGGCATGGCCACCGCCTGCACATACTTTCCACTGAGGGTTTCCCTTTCTTTTTGACGGCTATTCCACGGCTTTTCAACGCCCACTACTTTCTACCCTGGCAAGTATGTCCACCCAGAGTGCCAAGTATTTCCAAAAAACAAAAGCGATAAGATACGAACACCTGTAGAAAGATGTAATGTCCACGTAAAACATACTTACTAATAGTTTTGATATTGCTAATAGTTTTGTAAAGCTATTGATATTTATTCCTTTTAACGCTAAGGCTGGGATTAATACACACATTCCTCATGGTTTCCCACAAAGCCTTGTTGATAAGTGGGAGGGAGAGGGTTATTCTGCCATTTAATCTCTCAATCTGTACAAAATGGGATCCAGGGCACAAGATCAATAACCTCGGCCTATCTCACCCCTGTAGTCCAGTCCTGAGTCCTTCAAGTTCCCTGCCCCTCCAGCCTTTTCTCACCACCTTCCCAGAGGAAGAAGTGGGGGAGTGGGAAACAATTCAGGCCTTCTTTGTAAGCGTCTGAATGAATTTCAAGTATGCTAAACACCTAATTAGAACACGTAGGAAAAGAGGCGTTTTTAGGGCATTTAAAACTGGCAGCATAAAAACCCATCTGCAGAGCGCCCGCTGTGTGTCTCCAAAGTTGGAGCGCCCAGCAGGTCTTCCCTCGGGCGGCGGCTGCCCCGTGCGCCCCGGGCGGCCCTCGGCGGCTGCCGCGGGCAGCTAAGCAGCCTGCAGCCCCCAGGGGGGCCCAGCGCCCTGCCCAGGACTGAGCCCGGAGCCAGCGCCGCTTCTCTCTGCGGGGAACTGCCTGGGATTTTAAACCTCTAATAAAGGATTAACATCTCGCGTCTTTCAAAAACAGGGAAAAAAACACACACATCATTTTCTTGTCACAACCAGATGATTTTGTTAGGAAATGCCAGTAAAAGTTGAAACCTGGGAGACACCTATTGTACACAGGGGGGAGTGGTTAAAATTGTGGATGCCGCAGCCCAATTACCTAGGTTCGAATACAGGTTTGCCATCTGAGCGCCCTATCACGTGCCAGGCGCTCGGAATGACTCTGGGAACGAGATGGGGTTGAGGTTTTCTTGGGGAACGAGCATTAGCTCGGATACCTTGAGTGAGTTTCTTCACCTGGAAGGAGTACCTGCCTCACAGGATGGTTGCAAGGACCTGAGATCTTGCATTCAGATGGAAACGATCACCGCGGGGTCTGGCACACAGTAGGGGCTCAGCAAGCATTCCCTCTTCTCTGGGCATGAGCTCACCTGGTATGAGGACAGCCGGGAGGGGAGACAGGTGCACGGTTAAGAGCGGCCCTTTGAGCGGCTCTTTTACTAGGAAACAAGCGCTGGACTCGGTAAGCACGCTTAGCTGCGGGGAGGAGAACCGGGAGGGGCCCTGGGAGCAAAGGCTCTCCAGCTGGAACGGTGCAGGGAAGGGAGCCCCGCGCCCGCGGGCGGCTGCACACAACTCCCTGGAACTTGGAGCTCAGGGTTTCCCGCCCCGCGTCTCAAGAAGGCGTGATTAGCATTCGCCCCGCCCCTGCCGCTCCCCGCGCCGCCATTGGCTGGCGTTGCTCGGCGGCCCGCTCGGGGCGGGGCCGCGGGGCGCCGGAGGAGAGGCCACGCTGGGGGAACAGTGGGCGGGGACGCGCGGAGAGCGTGGCGGGGCAGCCCACCAACCGAGCCCCGGCTCGAGGGGGCGGGGCCGGGGCGGGGCCTCCCGGCGGGCATTAGAAGCAGGTGACCGGGCGGAGTGGGAGAGGCTAAGGCAGCCCGCGGCCGTGACTCCGCCGCCGCCGCCGCCGCCGCCGCCGCGCGCCGTTCCGTGCCGGCCGGAGGTGGGCGAAAGGGTGCGAGTGCGCGAGGGAGGAGCCGAGGCGGGCGCGTCCCGGGAGCGCCGCCGCCGCCCCCAGGAGTCGGCTGGAGCGAGGAGCCCCCTGCAGGGGAGGAGGCGAGCGGCGGGCGGGACGCGGCGGCGGCGGGCGCGCACCATGCAGTCCCGGCGGGGCCAGCGCCGACTGTTCGCGGTGCCGTGAGGCGGCGGGTCCTCCCGGCCGCCGCACCGCCTCCCTCTCGCCTAGGTGCTGCGGGCGCGTTCGCCCTTCGTGCGGCTCCGGGACCCCGGTGGAGCGCACGGCCTGCCCCTGCCCTGCCCCGCCCGGATCATGCGGGGGGCCCCGGAGGAGGAGAGGGCGAGTGACGGGCCTGCGGCGATCGCGTTCCGGGGGCGACCCCCTCTTTGAGACGCCCCCCACCTGCTGCCATGTGCCGCCTCCTCGTACACCCAGCCTATCGCCAAACTTTCCAGGTGCCAGCTTGGCTCTGAATCGCGTTTCCCGAGCCGAGTGTCCCAGGGACGGAGGACCCAGCCTGGCTGTGGAATAGCTGCTTCGTTCCGGATCCGCGGAAAGAAGGTGAGAGCCCGTGCCTTCCCCTTCTCCCCGTTCGTTCTCCCCGGCCCCCCGCCCTTTTCTGGAGGGGCTGATCGCTCGGACCCCGGGGTCCAGCCTGCAGGGCCCGGTGGAAAGGGGAGGCGGGGTGGGGCGTCAGGATTTGGTTTCAGGAGGTGGAAGGGAGAGTTTAATCTAGAGACTTGGAGACCGCTTGCGGGGACTGAGCCGTTGACTTCTCTCTAACTGGGAGTGGTTGCAATTTTTCTTCTTTTTTTAAAGAGTCCCTTCCCTGGAATCGGAGCCCTAACCGCCCCTCCCAACCCCTATCCGGAGAAGAGCTGAGCCCGGAGGGGAGGCAGCGCCTTCCCGAAACAGTTTGTCTCGGGGCGGATTTCTTGGAGAGAAAAAGCACCAACAGGTTGCCCGCCCCGGCGGCGGCGCTCACACACCAGTCGGCGGCGAGGGAAGCCCGGTCCCGGCTCCCCACGGCCTGCGTTGGCCCCGCGCGGGCCGTGCGAGGCGAGGGGAGGGGGGGGGCTATGGCTCGGCCTGACCCTTCTGCGCCGCCCTCGCTGCTGCTGCTGCTGCTGGCGCAGCTGGCGGGCCGAGCGGCGGCCGCCTCGAAGGCCCCGGTGTGCCAGAAGATCACGGTGCCCATGTGCCGCGGCATCGGCTACAACCTGACGCACATGCCCAACCAGTTCAACCACGACACCCAGGAGGAGGCGGGCCTGGAGGTGCACCAGTTCTGGCCGCTGGTGGAGATCCACTGCTCCCCGGACCTGCTCTTCTTCCTGTGCTCCATGTACACGCCCATCTGCCTGCCCGACTACCACAAGCCCCTGCCGCCCTGCCGCTCCGTGTGCGAGCGCGCCAAGGCCGGCTGCTCGCCGCTCATGCGCCAGTACGGCTTCGCGTGGCCCGAGCGCATGAGCTGCGACCGCCTCCCGGTGCTGGGGCGCGACGCCGAGGTCCTGTGCATGGATTACAACCGCAGCGAGGCCACCACGGTGCCTCCTAGGCTCTTCCCGGCCAAGCCCACCCTCCCGGGCCCGCCGGGGGCACCGTCCTCGGGAGGCGAGTGCGCCGCCGGGGGCCCGTCGGTGTGCAAGTGCCGGGAGCCCTTCGTGCCCATTCTGAAGGAGTCCCACCCGCTCTACAACAAGGTGCGGACGGGCCAGGTGCCCAACTGCGCGGTGCCCTGCTACCAGCCCTCCTTCAGCCCCGACGAGCGCACGTTCGCCACCTTCTGGATCGGCCTGTGGTCCGTGCTGTGCTTCCTGTCCACCTCCACCACCGTGGCCACCTTCCTGATCGACATGGAACGCTTCCGCTACCCGGAGCGCCCCATCATCTTCCTGTCGGCTTGCTACCTGTGCGTGTCCCTGGGCTTCCTGGTGCGCCTGGTCGTGGGCCACGCCAGCGTCGCCTGCAGCCGCGAGCACAGCCACATCCACTACGAGACGACGGGCCCCGCGCTCTGCACCGTCGTCTTCCTGCTGGTCTACTTCTTCGGCATGGCCAGCTCCATCTGGTGGGTCATCCTGTCGCTCACCTGGTTCCTGGCGGCGGGCATGAAGTGGGGCAACGAGGCCATCGCGGGCTACGCGCAGTACTTCCACCTGGCCGCGTGGCTCATCCCCAGCGTCAAGTCCATCACCGCCCTGGCCCTGAGCTCCGTGGACGGGGACCCGGTGGCCGGCATCTGCTACGTGGGCAACCAGAACCTGAATTCGCTGCGCGGCTTCGTGCTGGGTCCCCTGGTGCTCTACCTGCTGGTGGGCACGCTCTTCCTCCTGGCGGGCTTCGTGTCCCTCTTCCGCATCCGCAGCGTCATCAAGCAGGGGGGCACGAAGACGGACAAGCTGGAGAAGCTCATGATCCGCATCGGCATCTTCACGCTGCTCTACACCGTGCCCGCCAGCATCGTGGTGGCCTGCTACCTGTACGAGCAGCACTACCGCGAGAGCTGGGAGGCCGCGCTCACCTGCGCCTGCCCGGGCCCCGACCCCGGCCAGCC
Organism: Murina feae; assembly: GCA_004026665.1. NCBI lineage: Eukaryota > Metazoa > Chordata > Mammalia > Chiroptera > Vespertilionidae > Murina > Murina feae. The sequence goes on from PVJC01009810.1 coordinate 6,955, forward strand.
GCGCGCCAAGCCCGAGTACTGGGTGCTCATGCTCAAGTACTTCATGTGCCTCGTGGTGGGCATCACCTCCGGCGTCTGGATTTGGTCCAGCAAGACCGTGGAGTCGTGGCGGCGGTTCACCAGCCGCTGCTGCTGCCACCGTCGGCGACGGGGCCACAAGAGCGGGGGCGCCACAGCCGCCCGGGACTATGGCGAGGCCAGCGCCGCGCTCACGGGCAGGACCGGGCCACCGGGCCCCGCCGCAGCCACCTACCACAAGCAGGTGTCCCTGTCGCACGTGTAGGAGGCAGGGAGGGGGAGAGGTGTTTTGTTTGGAAGCTTCGCCAAGGTCACTTCCGTTTACCTTCCTGGTGCTGACGCCCCCTCCTGGGCCGAGTGGGAGAAGAGGGGGGGAAAGGCCCTTTTCCAGGGAGCAGCTGTCCCAGGACTTCTCACGTGTATTCTGTTTTGCGTTTCTTGCTGCCTTCTTTAAGAGAACTCTGTTTTTAATTTAATATGTATTTCTCTTAATTTTTAACTTTGTTGCATTTTGGCAACAAAATTTACCTTCGCTTTGGGGGCTTTACAATCCTAACATTGGCATTATCCTGAAGTTCCACTTGATTGAGGTTTCTTTGAACTGTGTGGTCTGAATTGGAAAAAAATATATTTCGTATATTTGTGTCTTTTTGAAAAATGTGAACAGTGCAAGTGTGGGTTCCTATGACTGAGAAACTGATGGGTGTGCTTTTCCAGCTTGTTTCTCCTCCTCCTGCTTGAAGTGTCCGAGGTGTTTTAAGGTGAGCTAGCTGCTTGTCCCTGTTTATGAAACTCCAGCAGGTCATGCCAAAGAGGGCATCGTGTGCTTAGGGCCTCCCCAAGGTGGCAAGGTTAGGGAGCGTTCAGCGACTTTGTTTTCATTCTAGCTTTGTTAGTGAGCTTCGGGTTTTTTGTTTGTTTGTTTGTTTTTTCTTTAGTGCTTATGACCATTCTTATTCTTAGCAGCGCCAGCTTTTTGAATAAGTTAGAGGTAGCCCTCACAATGCCCAGCAGACATTTGGCGTAGTGAAGACCTGCAGGATGGACATTGGTGGAGCTTGAATTCTAGACTGATAAGATGGCAGCTCTGTGCCAGAGGAGTGGGTGGTTCTTAACAGGCTTCAGTGATCCCATCTTTTTTTTTTTTTTTAACAAAACAACTTGTGCTACAATTTGGTAAAAGTAAACTCCCTTCTTCTGGAACTACTTAGTGATAGTTGCTAAAGGGGGCTGTGTGTAGGTTTAAAGACGAAAATGGATATACCTCCAGTAATTAAGTAAATTTCCAATATTTACTTGCTCCACCCCCACTCCACCTCCTTTATCATGTTAAACAGTCTTTTTGCTTTTCCTTTGCGTCCTCCAGGAGAGCTGTGATTAGAAACCACGCCCACCCTCCAAGGAGGTGCTTGAACCGGGGGAGGGAAGCTGGCTACCTGTGAACAAACATTGGCAGCAATGAGGGAAAATAAGTGTCCCTGGATTTTGGATTAGTGTATAGCCAGATATTGCAAAAATGGCAAGACATTGCTCTCTGCAGTTCTGAAAACAATTGAGGCCCATAACACACTTGCATTAGGTGTACCACTGTAGCAGGAGGAAAGCTGTTTCTCCAGCCCCCACAAGTACATTTTTCTTTCCCCCCTTTTTCTGAGAAAGCCCATGAGTTGGTGAACGCATACATACACTTTGCTGTAAGAGGATTCTGTTTGCTTTCCTAGCTTAACCATTCATATATGGAAGCCTAGATGATGAGTATGCACACAGACTTCTTTACTATTAGAAAATTCTGTTTACTTTCCTAATCTGTTGAACCATTCATTCATAAAGAGTGTGAGGCCGTGACTGGGGAAGAAGGTGATGATACATTGGCCAACAAAATACCAATGACCTAGGTTGAGTGGGGACTAAATTTAGGAAGCTAAAATGGCAAAAGCAATTAAAATTTGAGAAGGTCTCCCTAGGGAAACATGTCTAGGGAATTTATGCTTCATTTATACCAAAGTTGGAAAAGTAAGATCGAAGCCCAGTTTAGTTTCTACTTTGTGGATATTAAGTAAACAAATGAATAGTTCCCATAGTGAATTGAAACTATGGGGTGTGGGAAGTCTGGTATTACGGTCTTAAGGACTCTCAAAAGCTGTTCAGTTATAAAAATGCACTGCTCTTACATACTCAAAACTGAATGAGTTCTCAGAGAATTCGACAAAACCTAGTACACACAGCTCAGAGAACTTTTTGCACATCTTACTCCTCTGCTTATTCAGTTGTCTCAGAACCTTGAGATAATTCCCCCGAGAGCCCATTCTTCTCCTGTTTTTCAAATGAGGACCTTTTTTGAGCACCTTGACCTCTTCCCACACTTAGTGTATCTTCCCAGAAAGTGCAGATGGTTCTGTTGTCTTCAGTCACAGCCTAACTTGGATTGTCCCTGCTGTCTTTTTTTTTTTATGGAGGAATCTAGAAATGATGCACAGTGTATCCAAAAGTTGTGGGATGAGTGGATGAAGGTAATTTAATTTTTCATTTAAAATCTTCTTTGATTTTGGCAACATGCCCAACTTAAAAAGAACCACCAATTTACTTTAAGAAATAAGACAATTAACACCAAGCATACTAGGCCCAGGAAAGGCAATACAATACAGGGAATGCTTTTTGAGGTCTACTTTCAGAGCTGCCTTTTGGGTTTCCGTCTGTTTTCAGCCTTGCTCTCCTTTCCCTCCAGGATAAAGCCCTTCTGCCTCCCTGAAATCTCACTAGTTAGTATCTACCACCCCAACCCCTACCCAGGGGAGAGCAGCTGAGCTTTTTCTGGTCATTCCCTATTTCCATCCGGCATGTTATCCATCCCCCCACTCCCCCCCCCACCCCACCATTCGCATTTTATTATGCAAACAATTCATACTCATGAGAACAGTGATAAAATGAAAGGTCATGGGGTGGTTTAGCAATTTCTTCCCAGCCAGCTTTGTGAAATTGGAGAGAACTGGGGACTTCTTTTGGCCTCACATGTGTAGCCTTGGGGCTGTTCCTTTAACAGTTCCGTTTTAAGCAATGTCTTGCTTCTAGGTTAGGGGGTGAAGATTTAGAAGGTTGTCCAAAGGAACTAATGTGACCTCTCAGTGAATCAGTTGTCATGACCTTAATTTGTATTCTTTCCCTCCTCACACTCTGAAGTTGTCTAAATCGAATGAAATAATTTTTCTTGGTGCCTTATGGGTTTATCCTTGCAAACCTTTTGTCATATTTTCACCTGACCACTTCTAATGACGGGCCTGTGCAAGTGTGTTGTGTGTCATTGTGCGCATGTACAAGCTTAAATAATGTGCCGACAGCACTGTTTCCAAACTGGTATTCATTAGGCTGTTTCCTCCTGGGCCAGGGCTGCACTAATCCTGACACCGGCCGCCAGGAGCAAGCCTCATGGATCCCACACCGAACCTTAATAGCAGCATCCGTGACCTGCACTATCAAGTACAGAATGGGACCCCCAGAGCTAGGAAATGTACTTGTATATTTTAATGAACTGCTACCCCTGCTAAAGAGGCTTCTTTCACTTTTGTGCTCTACAAAAAAACCAAGGGGGGTAGAAGGGACAAAGCTTTGAATAACTGCTTTCTAACACCGAATGTGGCAAACAGGACAGAGCACATCACAAATCTAGGCAGGTGTGAGGTAGTGTAGCTGAGATTTGCCTGCTCCCTCTGCATGTCCTTTCTTGCCTCCAGAGTCTAATCAAGTGATCTTGGGAAAGAAATGCCTGAGTTAGGGAGGGTGGTTCTGAAAGAAAAAGCTAAGAAGACATTAAAGAAGGGAGAGGGGTAGGCCAGTCGCTAAGTAACCTGACTCAGAACTCAAAAACCTTCTACAGCTTGATGACAATTACAGGATTGATTTCAGCCAGGGTAATGCCTGGGGTACATCATTTTATGACAATATTGCTTCATGTTGTTATAAACTGTATGTATAGTATGTTTGTGATATGGGTGTGTATATACATAATATATATTACATATATATATATATATATATATATATATATATATATATATATATATAAGAGATTTAGTGACTTTTGATACGGGTTTGGTGCAGGTGAATTTATTACTGAGCCAAATGAGGCACATACCGAGTCAGTAGTTCGAGTCCAGGGCATTTAAAGGGCATTTAAAACTTTTTATGATTTCCATATATGTATAGTGCCTGTCCCATGCAGTAGCTTCACAAAGACATCTCCAGAACTCATGAATCAGAGCCAGCAATATTTTATTTGTAGACAATCAACTTGAATCTATAAGTTATTACTGGTAGATGATTATAATTGAGACCATAGCATTAACAAATGGAAACCCAGAGCATCTTGAGTTTTGTTTTGTTTTGTTTTGATCCTGGAAGTCAATAGAACAGCTGTGTATGTGGTTATGTTAGTCTCATGATAATTTGCTGACCTTATTTCAGAGAAATTTTGTGTGTATTATATTTGTGGGAAGGTAAAAAATGCTTTGAGATTTTTATCAAATATGGAGAGTAGTTATTTATGAAAAACAAAGAAATGTCTATTTTTGTTTCTTTGTTCCCAACTAATGTAGATAAATTTTAAAGTGCATTAAAGCAATGGTGAAGAAAACGAGATGCTGTACAAGTCTTCTTCTCCTCAGGCTTCTATGGAGACACACTGCTTCCTAAGAATATCTGAGGAGATACATGGATTCCAACTTTCATAATGAGATTTCTCAGATGTACTTAAAATATAAATGGTAATGTTTTCATTAATAAGAAAATCAAGCAAATTCCAATCACTAGAAACAGAACTAATGGAAACTTGTTTTACTTGAATATATTTCATGGGTTTCTCCTGCTGATCCTGTTATTATTTCATGACTCACTTGAAGAAATGAAGGGAAATACATGGAAGAACAGACATTGCCTGAGACTGTGTTCTGTTTTTATCAACCCTCCATCTATACTGTATACCAGCAATTTTTTATCTTATGGCACACATAAACTACTCAAATTTTTGGCACACCAAAATTATGTATTTTGCCAATTTGACCAAAAATAGATATAACTTTGATTGATTTACCAAACATAATAATTATCTACCCTTTTTGCTCCTAAGTTGACTTTTTAAAAAATCAGATGCCTATACTTGTACATAAGGACTTCTGGTACAAGAATTAACCAATCAGATGCAACCTTATTATTCAATTTGACCAATAAGATGCAACTCTATATTATATGACCTATATATTTATGGTTCAAGAGAGGGTATTGACATCAGACAGCTATTGAGTAGGCTGTTGTCATTTTTTTATCTGACAGTCTAAGAAAAGAGGTCAGTGTCCCTTACTAAATAGTCAGGTATTAAATGCTTTAACAATTCTTATGGTTCACCAGTTGAAAATTGCTGCTCTATACCAAACCTATCTGAGTAGATGTTTGTGTGTTGTTCTATGGGTCTGGCTGGGGAGCAGGAACTCCCCAAACTATTCCATCATTCACCAGTTAGAACCACAACTTGATACTAAGCCATAAATACAAGTCAGGAAACCCAGATAAGAGTTGATTTAGAGTTGGAACCTTCCTGATAATCTGGGCAGATGCTTTGTAAACCTGAGATACTGTTGTCAGATCTTCTTAATTGCTGTTTTGGCAAGGTACAGATTAGCTACCCATCTACCTCATGTGAATGCCTGGTATATCTGTTCCCCAGCAGTGCATTGAGGCATAAATATGGGAGAAGATAGGTAATTAGGAGCTTATAATGTTGTTTAGGAGAGCTAAGTCCAATATGAGAGTATATATAACTCAATGTCAAAATGAGTGCTGGAAACATGATCAGATTGGTTTGTAAATTGGGGCAATTAGGAAGAGCATACGGCAGAGCTGGATCCTAACGGAAGAGCATCTATACCTTGCTTGTACAGGACTCTCCAGTTGGCACCTCTTCCCAATGCTTTCTCGTTGCTCATTCCCCTCTTCCTCCAATGGAAAGGGACTGTTGGGACTTAGATGCTGGAGAAATAGGTGGGCCCAGAGCATTACTGGTAACAATGCTTCTTTTAGTTATTTAATTACAGAGCTTTTCCATTTGTCATGGGTGGGAACATGATTGAGAGGCAGCAGCATGTTTATGTGCATAGACTTGGGAACTAGACTGACTAGGGAATCTAATCCCAGTCCCACCATTTAAGGTCTGTGTGATCCAGGACATTTTAATCTGTTAGTACTTCAGTTTTCTCATCAGTGAAAGGTGGATAAAAATAATACTCGTATCTTAGAATCTAAAGGATTTAGAATCTAAAGGATTAAATCAGGTAAGGCAAGGTCAAGGTAAAGCAAGGTAGAAGACACTGTTCAGGCAAGGAATGGAAAAGCAATTGAAACACTCGGATCTCTACTTTTGAGTCTGTGTAAGAATCACTTGGGGCTACTGAAAATTTAGGTTCCTAGGCTTCAGCTTTAGGAATTGAGATTTGGTGGGTCTGGGACCCAAGAAACTGCTGCTTTTTTTTTTTTTTTTTTTAGGTTTACAAAATAGTTGCAAAGATGACAGAGTTCCTATATACCATTTCCCCCTAATGTTAACGTAGTATTAGCAGTACATTTGTCAAAATTAATAAGTCACCATTGGTTCATTACTCTCCGGACTTCATTTGGATTTTACCAGACTTTCCACCATGTTCTTAATCAGATTCAGGATCCAATCCAGGATTCTACATTGCATTTAGAGCAACTTTCATAGGCACTTTCACAGTTGATGACAGGTGGTCTGGGACATCTTGAGAAACGCTAGATGTAAAGGACTAAGGCTCAGTGGTTCTCAACCTTCCTAATGCCGTGAGCCTTTAATACAGTTCCTCATGTTGTGGTGACCCCCAACCATAAAATTATTTTCGTTGCTACTTCATAACTGTAATGTTGCTACTGTTATGAATCATAATTATCTGATATGCAGGATGTATTTAGGCGACCCCTGTGAAAGGGTCGTTCAACCCCCAAAGGGGTCGCGACCCACAGGTTGAGAACCGCTGGACTAAGCAAAGTCAAATAGCTCCATCCCAACACTGGGGAGATGAATGCAGTGTTTATTTCAGAGAGGTAGGGAGGAGATAGAAGCATCAATGATGAGAATCACTGAATTGATTGGCTGCCTCCTGCACGCCCCCTTCTGGGGATTGAGCCTGCAACCTGGGCATGTGCCCTGACCAGGAATCGAACTGTGACCTCCTGGTTCATAGGTCAGTGCTCAACCACTGAACCACTGCAGCCGGGCTGAATGCAGTTTTGAGGCAGAAGATAAGTAGCTGCAGGGTGTGGATATAGGTGTTGATTTTAGAATTGGGGTGGAGTCCCCTTGGTTAGATGAGGGGGTCACTTTAAGAAGTGAGACTTCTATTCCTAATGCCACAGGAAATGAGTTTTGGAGTTTGGAATGTGGAGATGTTGCCCAGACTGAGGAGATACATCTAGGGTTGTGGGCAGCTCAGGGGAGCCAACAAGTGGAGTAAATTGGGAACAGCTGCTTTGGGGGACATGGGAAGACTCAAATAGGGGACTAAAAGGGATTACAAGGGGCGAGAAAACCTGAGCCATAAGAAACTCGTATTTGCTGGAACCTGGTGATAATGCTTTGGAAAAGGGTTACAGTAGTGACCAACACCAAGTGCTGCCCAGTGGATATTAGCAGAAGGTCAGAGAATACAGGCTGAGACGATCTGGGTGAGGGTGAGCCCTAACCTGCAGTGGGAGGGCACAGAACATGGAAGCGCTGCCTTTGGAATAGTTTAAAATAGTGGAACAGCCTCAGAAACAAGCCGACTGAGCCTCTGCTCTGGGGGAACAGGCTTTGCTGAAGGGCTCCAAGATGCTCTGTGCTGCTTGCTGCACAGTGTCGGGCTGATCAGGTCAGTGAGTGGGCTAAGTGAAGACCTAAGTAATCTAATCCTTAGCTTGTTGATAGACGCTAGTATAACCTGCAGATTCTTCATTGAAATGAACACTTACCTGGAGATTTCTCTGCCAGCTGTCAAGTGCTTTTCCAAGTAGCTCTGTACTTGAGAATGCAGCTTCTGGGAGAGGGAACAGGCTAGTCATTTCAGATGTGGTAAGGGGAGAAGTCTTGGGTGATGAAAGATTTTAGTTGACCTACATGCCATAGCTAAACATTTCCAAAATCACTGCATAACCCGAATACAGAGTGATTTCTTTTCTGGTAAATACTGGCTTCAGCATTTTTTTTTTTTTAAATCAAGGAATAGTGTATTTATAGACATGGGAAAACTCAACCAAGAAATGAACCATGAGCTGTCATAAAACCAGGATTCAGTGGTGCTGGAATGCAATAATGTCTGGGTATATGGAATATAATAAGAGTAAATAATCTGGAATCTGGTCCAACATGGAAAATTTCTCTTTAAACAGAAACATTGGGCCTTAAGTTGTTTTAGGATGAACCATATGAAATTGCTGATAGGAAACCATCCTGTAATTCCTTTCTCTGGTATATTTACCTCATTTTACCTTCCAAGTATTAGCACAACAATGAATTATTCACAGATGTCATCTAATGCACCATGCCAATGATTTTAAGTGTAATAAATTATCTTTAGGTTGAAAGGAGCAAAAGACAAATCAATGACTACATCTTAGAGGCAAGGGTTAAACCATCTATGGTCAGTTTTAAAATGCTTTAAGGCCTTACTACCAAAGCTGATAGGAAACATGTAAGTTAGGCAGAGACATAATGCTATGTGAACAGGGAGAAGTGTTACAAACATACTAGCCATGTTTTAATTAAAATAGGGTTTATTAGCTTTTCTTTTAATATAAACATGAGGAAAAACCACATAAGTTGTAGAATTCTTTTCAAAATAAAAATTGCAATCAATACTTGAATCTCCAAGCTCAGAACTCCATAAACAATGTTTTTTTGAGGTGGTAGATTGTAATATTTTATATACCATTATTTTTTATTTCTACTTAAGTGATGGAACCTGTAGCCCTCAATATAATGTGAAGCCTTGCTATACTGCAAGTATTCCTTGGCCAAGAAATGCTTTGTTTATAAGCAAAATTTCTAGGAATACATTTGAGAAGGTAGGAGAAATATTTCAAATAGTTGAGAACATTAATCTTTAAAAGTATTTCAAGTTTAGGCGACATTTTACCAATCTCCTAGAAGATTGATTACTTAACTCCCTGCCCTTGAAAGCCTGAGGTAAGAGTTCCTAATATTTGTATACACTTGCCTCTTAAATAGCAAGACTTACATGGGACACCTACAACCAAGTCAACTTGTAGGATAGAAAAGCTGGTTCATTCACCTGTTTTCGTAATACTTCTATTAAGGTCCAATTCCTTTCAACTGATTATATCTGAATAACACTGCTCCTCATAATCTTCCTTTACCAGAATTTAGGAAGACAAAACGATTTGGTGATCAAAGCAAGTATATAGCACAGATCTGCAAACATTTCTTTTACAGAGGAGGGCATTCCTATGAAGACACAAGGTATCCATCTCCTACAGTGTTAGTGCAGTTTTAAGCGGTGGCACTTGTAGTATAAATGCTACAGCCTTACAACACATTTGAAAGTTTAAAGGTCTCTTAAACTTAGGTTTGTATATTTTAAATATTAAGCTTTTGTTTTAATTTTTTTGTTTCAGTCCCCTCTTAAAGATGGCAAAGATAGGCTGAACCAAAAAATTAAAATTTAAATAAACTTTTTGGTTTCAGCCAATCTTTTGTCATTTCACAATTCGCTTAACTAAATAAGCAGGATATTGTAGAAATCTTTCTTTCTCTCTCTCTTTTTCCCCCTCTGTCTACAATGTGGACATTTAATCTGCAGCTCTGGCACTTTTATGGGAATTTTGAGAATAGGTATTAAGGAGGATAGAGCAGAAATACAGAACAAATATACACATCTGCTGATTTTATGGAATAGGCATAACAATTCTTGTCTTCCTGCTTCCATTATTTTTTTTATCTAAAAATGAAAATAAACTTATTGGTGAAAAAAACCAAAAAACTAAATGAGAAATTTAATTAAACTTTCCAATTAAAGTCTGTAGCATTTATACTTCTGTAGGTGTGCTCAAGCACACTATTATCTAAGCTTAGAACTGCACTTGGGAACACCTATTTCATTATCTGCTTGTTATCACTGGACCACCATGTTGGCTGGAATTATGAAAATATCTTTTGATACATTTATTTAACAAAGAAAATCATCAGAAAATGAGAAGCATCATTATAGTTGTTTTTAAATTCCATTATAGTTCTTAAGATATGCAGCATGGACCCAGTCTAAGCAGATAATCAATCTAACACTTTCTCTTATCCCAAACATGCTACTGTGTTACTAAGTACTACTTACAAAGAATTTGAATGAGAAGTGTTATTCAGCAGCTTTTTGATTTAAACTGTTTGCTAATAATGACTAGCAGCTTCACCGTATCTTCCAATATGAAGAATCTCTTAATACCTAACGATGTTACAGTCTGTTCCTGAGTGGCTTTGTGAGTTGTTAGACGCCCCATGCTTTAATAATGGTAATACTGCATTGATTGTAAAGGAATATGTAGCAGTATTGGGAAGGTTTATTCCTTTTTTTTTGGAGGGGGTGATTCAGAAGAGTAGGAAAGACATATAAGTTATATAGTTAGTGCCTTTCAAGCCTCAAATTTTAAACTTGAATAAAAAAAAAAACTTCACATAGTTCACAGCTATCAGCCTACATTGTAAGCAAATATCTGTGTGGGTTGGGAGCTTTAGCTTTTGAGTGGTTTTTGTAACTAAAGGACAGAGTGTGTTGCATTGACAAGGTCCCATTCTTTCTATGAGCATAGTCCTTGCTGCCCACGAGTCTCTTCAACTTGACATCTGTCTTAGGTGGAAATACTAACTTTGCTGGTTTTGAGCAGGAGAGGTGCTATTTCTCCAGTCCTTGTAGATGAGGAAGGGGCTCACGATATCACCGCCCCTCATTTCTCCCTTAAGAGAGGATGGCTTTAGAGCGCTGAACACCAATAAAATTATCAGCACTAAGAGACCTTCTCAGAGCAGCTCTGCACAGGTCTTTGTCTTCGCACAATCTGGAAATAGCCTAGGAAAGGCAATCAAATAGAACACAGGTACAGTTAAAACAAACAAACAAACAAACAAAAAACAAGGGTTCCAACCTTCACAAAAAGCATCACTGATAAGCCACACATTCACCCTCCGTTCTATATCCTAGTTACTGCTGCTTTGGCAGCTGAGGTCTGCACTGACAGGTTCTGGGATGTACTTCCTGCCAATTCACTAAGGTGGTAAGTCCTTTAGGGGCTATGATTAGATTGCTAGAGCAAAGGAGAACTTAGAATTATTTAAAAATTGGGTTCTCAAAGAAGTCAAGAACGTAATCGGCTCCTAAGAGCAATATCATCTATTGCCTGTACACTTGTTCCTTAAACATTAAGAGCATACACTTGGGCAAATCAGTACTTACTCAGCTATTCAATTTCTATCCAACCTTCATTAGTTATCATATAGTCTAAGCACACTGTAATGAGGTAGGTGTGTGCTATACTTTATGGGAAGGTAAGGAAAATCCATTTCAGTTGTAATTTTGTTGTATACTCACCAAAAGTCATAAGCCATAATATATATTATTTTGCAACCATGTACTTTACCATGTCCATTAAAACCCATGTATTTTCTACACCTAATATTTGAAACACACATTATACATTGTAAGTATATATCTCCCAGGTTAGCCACTAGTACTAATAAACTCATGGGACTGAACCAAGATATATATAGAAAAGACATGAATTTGCAAAATAAATTAAGTGGTAAATTCTGTATGTAGATATGATTAGTGATATAGTTGTAAGAAATTATTCATATACGGTTATAAGGAAGGGTAGAGATTCAAATGGAAAACCATTAACAGATTAAATTTGATTTAAAACATTCTGAATTATGGTTGCAGAAGAGATCTATTTTTTTTTAATGTGGGATACTTGTAGAAACCATAAGACACATGATGTGAAAGGGCTAATAAGCTCTTCTTCAATTTGTTAATTTAAAAAAGCTTTCATTTTCCTAATCATTGCTTAATATGATTTATCTACAGATAGCTTTGTTGACTGATAGAAGCCCCACTTAGTGAATCCACAGCCTTACCTCTAGGTTCTGGGCTCTTTCTCTGCTAAGAGGAGCAAATACAAAAGGCAGGTCGTTATCATCAGCTAAGGAGCGAAGGTCAAAGTAGTATTTGGCATAAACACTGGCAGGAACATTAATATTAAACTGAAGTAGCTCTAAAAAATGCCTTTCCATCTCATTCCTGGGGAGGAGGAGGAGATAAAACACAGGACAATTTTAGTCAATTGGACTACTATCTTCAAAAATATCATTATAAGCTACTGGGATGGCTCTAAATTTTGTTTTGAAACAAGTAAACACTACCTAGCTGTATAATACACTAATGTTCAAACAAGGTACAGCTACTGTGGTCCTTCCTGCATCCCAGCATCCTGGGTTTGGGACAAGGGGAAAGGTGACAGCCCTCTGTACACGCGTGCTGCTGACTCGGGGCTCATTCTTCAGAGTTCCATTAGTGCAGCTGTCCGCTTCCTGCTCCTCGCTCACTCACCAGGCCCCACTATAGTGCTCAGATGAAAGGAATGATGTATGCTGTTTATTAGCTCTGAAGAACTTGCAGACATTTTCACCAGGCCGATAACAGGAAGGGACTTATTGAAGTAGAGAGGCGCCAACAAAAGGAGTGAGCACATCACCACGGCAACAAATGGATGCATCAAGAGCCACTGCTATTATCCCTGAGGGGGAAACTCTTGAAGCAGCAAGAATTCATCTCAAATAAATAAATAAATAAGCCACATTCGATAGGAAAGCCTCCCCTTCCCCAGTGCATGGGCTAATGTCAGAGGGTCTAATGCAAGTTTTTGTTCACTTCATCTTATGGGGTGAGCAACTCACTATGACAGGTCAGGATGCACTTTTTAAACTGGATGGCAGAAAGATTACAGACTTTACGATATGACCTCTGATAGAGCAATGGACTCAAACTCCAACCTGTTTCTCCCATGTGGGAATGCACAGCATTGACCTGAGGTACTCAGCATCCACCCCCCTCGCCAGACAGATGGGAACATAGCCACAAGGGGTGAGCTCAATCAAGTGGGCAAGCTAAGCTGGTAGCAGTGCTATGCTATGTGACCACACTGCCATCACCTGCCAAGTGTTTAAATATAAAATTAGAGTAAATCATACTACTACAGAAATCCCTTGATAGAATTAATTATATAAAAATAATACCTAAACAAATATGAGAGACTTATTTTTTTAAAGCTTTAATAGTTTATCCATTGGACAGGTCAACAAAGGCTTGATGTTCTGCATGGAGAGCAGTCAGAATATGAGCAGAGATGAGGTTTTCTCATTTGGTGAACTTTTAACCTGGCTGAACCTAATTCCAAAATTAATTTCCTATTCATATAGCCATAAGCCTATAGAAATGTAAATCAGATAATGTTTTGTTAATCAGATAATTGGGACTTAATTTACTACAGGAATAAATGAACTTCAGTATCCCTTTTATATTTTCTCCAATAATACATTTTAATTGTGTATTCATAGGATTAACATGTCTATTAATAGAGGTTTAATGGCAAAAGAAAAGCATTATGCCTACAGAATATGCATCTTGTTGTTTTTGTTGTTTTTTCAAAGGCTAGATGGTTGAATAGCATACCATTTACAGACACAGTGAATTTTCTGAATAACAGCTGCTCAGTTTAACTTACTCTTTTGAAGGGAAATATATTTTAAAAAAAAAAGACACATAGATGTTGGAAAGTTTAAGAAAAAGCAGACACAATTTTTCAATTTAGACTCAAAATGAGATCATTACAAATAGCAGTCAACAGCAGGGGGATGAAATCAGTGTATACTAAACACTGTTGTAATGCCTTCCATTGTTAAAGATCATAAACAAAAGCAGCCTATTATAAACATAACTCCTGGTGTTCCCATTCATATACAGAAAGCGTTTGTTTACTACTAGTCATCGGGTGGCTAGACATTGGCACCACTGCCTTGGGGGCTCACATCTATGAAAACCCACATATCTCCTTGTGTGTTCTGATGTTAGAACTACAGCCAGAGCCCCAGCCAGTTGAAGTGCAGGTTTTGAGAAAAGTTCAGCTGTCATCAAGGCAAAGCTAGTGTTAATGATCACAAATTCTCCATCCTTCAAGGGACCAGGTTGAAGACTCATGACAATGGTGATCAAAGTCACTTTAGCTTCTGCAACTTAAAATACTTCCATTTGTTTCAAATTCATTGTTTGCTGTCACATTGTTTGCTAAGAAGGCTACCAGCAATATTACCAAAACTCTCCAGTGTTTACTATTATCAAAGTGGACATTTGCCCCAAAAGCCACTTTGACAGATACTGACAATTGCTGGGGTCCCTTCTCTTGGTCACAAGTATCCTTACTTCAGTTGTAAATAGAACTCTGGTGATCTGAATGAGTCTTATCTGGAGTAATGAGCAAAAGCAACACAAACAAGCTCTTGCCTCTGCCTGCTACAATCTTGCTCTTCTTATGTTGTTCAATTATCATCAAGAGGAATTCTTTCACATTTTCCTAAATGTCACCCACAAAGAAAGACATTTTTCACTGCAGTTGGGCAGTTGGAGAGTCTGCTGGAAATACCTCTTTTTGGCTCATCCTGCCCACCAACCTCAGGACCCTTCAATGTGGCCAGATCAGATGCTCATGTTTAGTTTAGTGTTTCACCCTCATGCTAGCATGCCATCTCTAAGGAGCACACCCTCATGGTTACCTACAGCCCCCCACAATGCACCGCTGTGGTTGCTGAGTGCCGCAGGAAACTCTCAAATGGCATGGGCACTAGGTGGTGCCCAGTAATGCTTTGCCAACTGACTGAGAGGTAGGAGTTTCCTAACTCATCAGACCTATTTTTAAACACTTGCAATCCTCTTAAAAGGGCAGGCAAGAGCACGGGGATGAAGCCTTTATATGCAGCTAATTTTCCATCATGGTTTAACAAGTGAACTTCAGGTAAAAAGGAGGGAAAGACCAGTTAAAGCAAATATACAATGCGTGACTCAGGTTTAAGCTGTAACCTCTCAATAGTCTAGTGGCCCTAAGACATTAACAGTGGCCAAGTATTTATTTTAAGGGTCAGATGTATGCCCCTTAAAAGCTGGACCTACTAGATGGCTATAAGAAAGTCACAGAGATATTCACTACACTGTTGTTTTGGTGGTGAGCTTGTAAAATGTTTGTCAAAAACCACCAGAGACATAATTATCAAATAGACTAGAGGCCCAGTGCATGAAATTTGTGCACAGGTAGGGTCTCTAGGCCTGGTCAGCAATCAGAGCTGGCCCGGGCCTCCCTTCGTTCCATGCCACCCCCTGATGGTCAGGGCACATCATAGTGAGTGATGGAACTCCCAGTCTCCAGGTCGAACTCCCAAGGGACACTTCTAGATAGATTAGATATAGATATAGATATAGATATAGATATAGATATAGATATAGATATAGATTACTAGAGGCCCAGTACATGAAAATTCATGCACTTGATGGGGGGGAGGATCCCTCAGCCTGACCTGCTCCCTCTCACAGTCCGGGAGCCCTCAGGGGCAGGAGGTGACCCAGCGATCAGAGAAAGGTGATGCCCCCCATCACACCTCTGCTGCTGCCACTGCCAGCCCTGGTTACCTGAGTCTCGGGTGAACCTGGGAAGCTGGGCAGCCGCCATCCAAGGCTTGCCTGCGCCTTGGGCTGGTGCTGGGGGGCTGAGGGGACTAGGGGACTATGGAGGTGGGTGGGCCCGGCCTTGCTGTGCATCTGCCACCCCAGTGGGGCTGAGGGACTGGGCACCACCATCTCTTGAGGGTGTGGCAGTCAATTAGCATATTCCCTCTTTATTGGCTGTGGGCACCGCCATCTTTGAGGTCATGGCAATCAATTAGCATATTCCCTCTTTATTATATAGGATTACAATAACACATCAAGACCTAATGAATAAAGAGGAATATGAATTATTATACCAAAGGTACAAACAGAAAGAAGTATATAATTTTATGCCTCTTTCAGTTCTCTGCACAAAGTAACCTTTATAAATATTTCCTAACATATAAACTTTATGGAAGCAAATGAGGTACTGGAAACTGGTTACAAAATTCACCAAAACCTTACAAACTCACATGTCCTCAACAGTAATGTCCTTCAGGATCTGGCAGTAGTCCACATTCCAAACAGCCTGGTCATCCCAAACCTTGGAGGCAAGAAGAACGGCTCCCAAAACAATTCTCTTCCAGTTCGTGGGACAAATGTCAATCTCGGCATAAGTTAGAAGTCTTTCTAAGTAAACCTGCAAAAGTAAATCACTGTCTTTGATTTCAGATCAGTGTAAGTGCTATGATAACAACTCTTAGGAATGACAGATTTCATCTATTTTTTAACATGCCTTTTATTCTTAGGTTCTACAGAGACTGCCTGGCCAGCCAAAGCCAGAAGCCACATCATGGTTGCCAATCAGATAGTTCTGTTGTCTACTTTGCCCATGTAAATTTCCAGCTCAATTTTTGGTCACAGGAATGAATGTACATCTTAGCAAAGGTCCTCCTGAAGAAATGCACTGTGTATTACCTCTCCACTTGTAAAGCACAGCATATAGAGGCCCAGTGTAGAGTCAATTGTTCAATAAATAGTGGAGTGCCTACTGCATACAATGTTTCATACCTGCTGGTAGTTATATGGTGATTTTCAAAATACTTGAACATGTAAATTCCTAATAATACTGAGCACATTTCAATCTTCTTTTCACAGTAACTAGTCCTTTTGTGATACAGGCTGAAAATAAAAACTGGGTCAATGGAGCCTCCCAGTGGCTGCTGTGTGGTGCAGCAGGACAGGCAGTACAAGTGTGCTTAAGGCTGGACTGTACAACTGTCAGATCTTCCCGTTTTAGTGCCTTTTATAAGGAACACATATGCATACGAAGGATAGTCCTTCTCATATCACCCAATGCTCACATCTCCATGATCCTTTTGTGAAATTCATCTTTGTCTTACATAATCTAAAACTTAATGTCAATTCTGTTGGATTCTAGGTGGTAACAGAGCGGCCAGTCTCTGTATCCCTGGTACTCCTAAACTTGCCAGGTAGCTTGTGAGATTTCTTTTATATGCATTAAATGTCTATTCTACAAAGAACTCAGAGAAGTTAACAGCTGAGTGAAGATTATAGAGGTAAGCTGTGATTTGTTGTTACCTCAAAGGTTGTTTTGCAGAGGAGTATATACTATGCTATTTGACAAAAAGAAGAAAGTCCAATTTTAAAGAGTATATTTACTGTCTGAAAGTTATCAGACTAACAGCTCAGATTTGCCAATGTTCTCCAAACTCAACTGTATTTTCAAAAACAAATGGTTATTGAACATATGTTCTTAATGAAATTCTGCACTTATTCCCCAAAACTCAGCACTCTAAGAATGAATCTCCTTGCAAGGTTCTATTCTACTTTATAGAACGTATCAGAGGCACTTACACAACACTGGCATTCTCTCAACTTCCTGCCATCTTTACTGGCAGACTTGGAAGTGCCATCATTCATCCATTCACACCACTTGCCCTCCTTGTCAGTGGAAGTGACATTCCCCTTCTTACTGAAGCTAACTCTTCTATCAGTGAAATCCATCCCATCCCACGTCTGCAGAACCCCATTCCCACATTTACCTTTTTGAAGAATCCTCTGTCTGCTAATGCTTTCTCTGCATTAGGACAGCAAACTCTCGATTCCCTACCTATAGCTCAGATTCATGCTCTAATTCCATATATTCAAATGATCACTAGACACTGCCACCCTGCAGTCTCACAGGTCCATCTAGCTTAATGTGTCTAAAAAGAACTCCTCTCCTCTTCCAGCCCAGATGCTCCCCTTCGTGTATTACCTAGCTGTCTATGTGGACCAAGCACTCACTACTCCTGCCATTCTCCAGCATGTGCTATGCACTCCAAACAGTTGATAGCTCCACGAAGAGGCTTGTGTCTGACCCAGTGCCTCACTAAAATTATAACAGGGTACTAAAGGAAGAGGCCTTGACCTCAGTATTCTTTCCTTCCAGACCATGATGTTGCCTTTCCCTTTAGGTTTTCTGTAGGAATGGGTAATTCTGACCACATCTCAATACAATAGGACTTAGTCCAAATGAGAAAATCTTACCATAGGAATTTTGTATGGATGACACCCAGGTCCTCACACAGCTGTAGCTTAGCAAAGCCTTTTCAGGTACTACTGGCACTATAATCCTGGGCGACTTCAAAGGCAGGCACAAGAGGACAGCAGGGATAGATTAACACCCATCATCCAAGGAACAGAGATTTTAAAGCTATAGTTTTCAAGCAGGACACATTAAAACTACGTGGGGAATACAACCTGGGACTCAACTTAGACCTACACTGATTCAGTCTCTGCTTGGGGACCAGATGGTTTGTATTGCCCCATTCTACCCCACCAGCACACCTTGTATGTGTGCAAGTGTGTACACTGCATGTGCGTGTGTCTCCTGAGGTGTGGAGGGGAAAAACAGCAATTTCTTCTGCTGCTTTTAATAAGAAATTGTGGTGATAAAAGCAATGGCAACATTTTAAATTATGATTATTTACCTTAAATTTGTGTATTTTAGTTCCTTTGATAGTTTTCTCTTTAAATAAAGTCTTAATGATCATTTCAGGAACCTACTTGTATTTCAAGAACAGAACCATACCCTATGTACAAGACAGAAAATTTGATTTCTGAAAGTAAAACTAACTTACCAAAGTCACGATCGCACATTCAGCTGTTAGCTGTGCAGCACTGAAGAGCGTCCGAACAAATCTGTAAATAAATTTGTGCTCAGGATCATGCCTAAAATATTCTTCCGGAACTGCTTCTCGCTGAAAGGAGAAAAAAATGCAATGTAAGTATCCAGGGAAGAAAAATACCTAAGTGCTCTTATGATAGCAGTCTTCTATTTGTGCCCACATGTCCCTTAAAATAACACTTTTATTGGGTGACATGTCTTTTTTTAATTTTTTAAAAATATATTTTTATTGATTTCAGAGAGGATGGGAGAGGGAGAGAGAGATAAAAACATCAATAATGTGAGAGAGCCCTAACCGGTTTGGCTCAGTGGATAGAGCATCGGTCTGCAGACTAAAAGGTCCCAGATTCGATTCTGGTCAAGGGCATGTACCTTGGTTGCGGGCACATCCCCAGTGGGAGGTGTGCAGGAAGCAGCTGATAATGTTTCTCTCTCATCGATGTTTCTAACTCTCTATCCCTCTCCCTTCCTCTATGTAAAAACTCAATAAAATATATATTTTTAAAAATGTTAGAGAATCATAGATCAGTTTGCTTCCTGCATGCCCCCAACTGGGGATAGAGCCTACAACCTGGGCATGTGCCCTTAACCAGACTTGAACCCAGAAAACTTCAGTTCGCAGGCCAACACTCTATTAAACCGAGCCAAACCAGCTAGGGTATGACATCTTTTAGTCTTTTAAATATAAACAATGGAATCTTAAAAAATAATAGTGATTCAATACTCACCACCACCATTCATTAAAGAAAAATATAGGTACAACCTCAGATAATTTATCTGGGTTCCTTCTACCTTCCTGCTACAGAATTTTATTTAAATGTAAATTATTTTTAGGCTCAAAAGTCTTGATTACCATGTCATGCTTCTCTGCAATCAACTTTGAAAATAATTTTGTTTCCTGTAACCACCAGGTCTAAGATTGTACTGCTTTATACAGTAATCACCAGCCACATACTGCATCTGAGTAGTGAATTTGAACATCTGAAGTAGTGAATTTGAAAGTATTTGTCTTTTTAACTAACTTAAAATTTAAATAGTTATTTAATTTTCTTCATAAAGATGTTAACATCTCTATTCAGTTTATTTACAAATATTTAAATTGTTTGATGCTACTGAAAATTACAAAGATACACTTTGGGGTTTTTTGGATCCATTTACTTATCTTAGCTCACTAATTATACAAAGCTGCAACTCAGTTCTTACTGACATATCCCTTATAAAACACTTACTTTGTAAAGTAATTAGATACAACATGGGATGGGGAAAAGGATTTAAAAGAAGATGACTTTGACTTCAACCTGGGAATAATTTTCTTTTAGTAATTAATTTCAAAGCAAATCAGCATGAAATAAACACAATTATATGAGAGAAAAATACAACTTCAATATAAAACTGACTTACTGTGAGTGGATGTGATCTCTCATCAAAAATATCCAAGGATCTATTTGCATCTCTAAAAAATAAGAATGTGTGTTTTTTTAAAACTAATTCAGAAATTGATAATATCTTAGCAACACAACTGCTGGGAATAGAGACGGGTGGAGGGAAAAGCTTAACCTTCAATAAAGCAGTTTTAACAAATTCTTATCTTGGATTTGGTAAGAGGGTTTTCTGATCTCTTTACTCAGCATTTCAAATTCTGTGAAATCATTTCTATGATGGCCAGCCAGAGTTACCTTAATAAGCACTGACCCTCCCTAATGGCAATGCTAGTGAACCAAATGCATTGCACTCCTCTGACCTCACAATGGCACACATACAAACATTTTATAATGCAGCAGTAGTAGACAGTGTCATTGTCAGAATTTTAATTCATGTGAATATGAGAGTCATGTTTTTCCCTTTCTTTTTCTCTTACTAGTTTCTTATACAGACACTCTTCTAGCCCCGGTGCCACCGCAGGTGTAGCAGGCCAGGAGGGACCATGGATGGTTGGCTCCAGGGTGTGTCTGGCCATCTTGCCAAGTCCAAGTCCCGCCCAGCTGGCCTGTGGGTATCGGGCGAAACCGGCTCAATGACATCCTCCGAGGGGACCCGGATTGTGAGAGGGTGCAGGCCAGGCTGAGGGACCCTACCGGTGCACGATGGGGGCCAGGGAGGGAGCACAGGAGGGCTGCAGGGCGTGTCTGTCCTGTCTTACCCAGTCCGATCAGCTGGATCCTCAGTAGGTAGCTAACCAACTGGTCAGAGCATGTGCCTCCTGGTGGCCAGTGTGCATCATAACAACTGGTTGAACAGTCGAACAAATGGTTGGACACTTAGCATATTAGGCTTTTATTATATAGAAATGTTATGCATTTCTTTTTTGTCTCTTTTAAATAGTTTAAGTTAAAACCTGCCTTTTTATTTTAAAAGTGACTAGTCTTTTGATTTAAATGTTCACCACACTAATACACTATGCTCATTTAAAGAGTGGTGCTTCAAGTATATTCTGTAGGCCTCTGGGGTTCCTCTAGAACCCTTCCTTCTCAGGAAGCCCATTAGGTCAAAACCGTTTTTATAGGAATATTAAGGCAGTGCCTGCCTTTTTCTGACATTTGCAATATTCTATCTATATATATATATAAAAAGCTAAGCAACCAGCCGGTAGCTATGATGTGCACTGACCACCAGGGAGCAGACGCTCAATGCAGAAGCTGCCAAGCGACAGCAACTTTGCAGAGTACCCTCTCATACTCCGGGCCCCTTCAGAGGATGTCAGACTGCCAATTTCGGCCCAATTCCCGCAGGCCAGGTGGAGGGACCCCACCTGCTGGAGGGGCACTGCTCACTCCACAGACCGCAGACGACCTTCGAGCCCCGGCGCCACCCCAGGTGCTGCCAGCCAGGGAGGGACTGTGGGAGGTTGGCTCCAGGACATGTCCGACCATTTTGCCCAGTCCGGCCCCGCCGGCCACCTTCTGATTAATTTCCTTTCAATGTGCACGAATCCATGCACCAGGCCTCTAGAAATTGTATAAAAGCAAAAGTGAGCAAAACTGACTTCTGAGTATGAATCAAGGAAGTGGAACCACACTATACTAGTAGTCATTCTATTCTTCACTGCCACTTGCAGTGGAAAAAAAAAACCCAATTGCTTTGCTTAAGAACATCCTTCATAAAGCAGTAAAAATGTATAGTGTTATGAAACTTTGATCATTCTTCTTATATTTAGAATAAATGGCAAGTAGCATTAAGCACTTTTGCATTCTAAAATGTGGTTGTGTTAAGGAAAAACACTTCTGACTTAGTTGTGAACTGAAGAAGCTTTTTTTTTTCATAGAATAACATCTTTATTTGATAGTACAACTGTCATTCTCTCAAAAACAAAAAATGAGCCTGGCACTTCAAGGAAAATAATTTGTATGTTTGTTGCCAATGACACGATTCAAGCTCTCAAGCTAAAAGTCCTGATTTGGGAAAATATGTACCTTCTTTTGTGAGCTTGACAGCTTTTTAATACTTAAGATTGGTGGTGATACTAAGAAAGTGAGCTTTTGCCACTTTATAAAGAAACTAGAGGCCCAGTGCACAAAAATCTGTGCACTTGGGGGTGTTTCTCAGCCCAGCCTGTGCCCTCTCGCAGTCTGAGACCCCTTGGGGGATGTCCACCTCTGGCTTAGGCCAGCTTCCCAGGGGACTGGGCCTAAGCTAGTAGTCAGACATCCCTCTGGCAGCCTGGGAGCCCTCGGGGGATGTCCACTTGCCAGCAGAGAGCTGGCCTAAGCTGCAGTCAGAGATCCTTAGTGCTGCTGAGGAGGCGGGAGAAGCTCCCACCACCACCACCGCTGTACTGGCAGCCATCAGCCTGGCTTGTGGCTGAGCAGATCTCCCCCTATTGGAGCACAATGACCACCAGGGGGCAGCTCCTGCATTGAGCGTCTGCCCCCTGGTGGTCAGTGTGTGTCATAGTTGCCTAGTCATTCCCAGTTGCTCTGCTGTTAGGGTCAATTTGCATATTACCCTTTTATTATATAGGATAGAGGCCTGGTGCATGAGTGGGGGCCGGCTGGTTTGCCCTGAAGGGTGTCCAGATAAGGGTGGGGTTCCCACTGGGGTGCCTGGACAGCCTGGGTGAGGGGCTGAGGGCCATTTTCAGACTGGCCAGACCCCCTCCTGGGAGGGGAATCCTGATGGGGTGCCTGGCCACCTGGCTGAATGGCTTATGGCTATTTGCAGGCTGTCCATGGCCCCCAGCAACCCAAGCTCCCAGCGAGGTTGGCTGGAAGCAGGTATCTGGGATTTATCTTCTATAATTGAAACTTTGTTGCCTTGAGCAGAGGCCAAAGCCAGCCAGGGCAGGCAGAAAGCTTAGCTTCCTCTATTGCTGAGGCAATGAAGCCTCCTGCTTGCTCCAGCTCCATGGCTTTCGGCTGCCATCTTGGTTGAGTTAATTTGCATATAGTCACTCTGATTGGCTGGTGGGTGTGGCTTGAGTATAGCAGAGTGACACCAATTTGCATGTTTCCTTTTTATTAGATGTGAACCAATACTTTCCAAATGACTAATACATAATATTATAATAAAATCATGTACAAATAAAACATTCACTAAACATACAACATAGATCTATGGGTATTAATTTAACAAATTATCTACTATAAGTTTGTGGATATATGATTTTAAATTCCATTGTAACTAATGGAATTAGTCCAGCACTTATGGACTTTTGGCATGGTATCAAAGAATACCTACAATTATTTGAAGGTTTTAGAAATACACAATTTTGTACCTATATAACTACATGAGACTGGGTCTTCCTTGTGTTGGTTTTTAAAAGAAATGATTGAAGTAATTGCAAATGACTGAAGATAGAGCATACATGAAAATCATCTGTCTTATATTAAGGCAGACCTTAAATAAATTTGCAAAAATGTAAATAAATGACACCCTTTCCACTCAATTTTTTTGTTGTGAAAAATAAATTACGTTAATACTATGGTCCTCAATCAGGGAAGATTTTGTCCCCCAA
Organism: Murina feae; assembly: GCA_004026665.1. NCBI lineage: Eukaryota > Metazoa > Chordata > Mammalia > Chiroptera > Vespertilionidae > Murina > Murina feae. The sequence continues at coordinate 30,845 of PVJC01009810.1, forward strand.
GGGACATTTGGTCATGGTTAGAGAGATTTTTCTGGTGTCACAATGTGGACTGAGGAGAGGCTGTTATTGGCAACTATTGAGTAGAAGGCAGAGAGGCCAGGGATGCTGCTAAATATCCTCTAATACACAAAAATTATCTAGTTCAAAATTTCAAGAGTGCTATAAAAATCCTGTTTAAACATACAATGAACTTACTTTTAAATTCTCAATTTTAATTTCTAATACAAACAAACACTCTTTGGGATCTACAATAACTTAAGCGTAAGTGTCCTATGACAAAAACAAATGATTTACTTTAATAATGTAATAAAAGCACTCTACAGTTCACTCCAATAATGTCTATAGTTATTACCTAACACTAAACTTGATAGCTTGTAAATTTACTGCTAGAATAACAAGACAGGTTTTTAAACTCACCTGTTCTTTATGTGGTAATATATTGCTAACGTCACACTGTGGAGGGAAAAAAATTGTAACAATTGTAATTTTAGTATGTTAGGTATGAACACAATTTTTAAAAGGGGTTAGGGTGGGGGAAGACCTTCCCAGCTGCCCAGTGGCCTTGCAATCCTCATTCAGAACAGTATCCATATGGGTACTTTTCCCCTTGTTTTAGTTCTTTGGCTTTTAGCAAAAATAGGAAAACCAAAATGCGAAGTAATATGCTATTAGGAGACATGTTTGGGTTGCTTATTATGTAAGTTATTACATATCCCATCATTTGCCCTTTCACCCATAGAACCTTTCATTCTGTACAAGTTATGTTTGTGCACACGCTTCAATTTAAGCTATACAGTAGTTTTTGTGCTTTTTAAAGAAGGTTGTTAGGCTCTGCATTTCAGTTTATTTAGTTCACTATCCCCTTACCCACCCATTTCCATCATTTCTGTAAAGGCAAATAAAGTGCTCTATATCAAATAAAATCTTAAGAGCAAATATAAGAACCCACAAAGTAAACAGTCTATCCTGAAATAAGCAGTGCTAACAATGCAGCATAATACTACAGTGTAACATTTAATAAGTTACTACCAAGTTAGCCTAAATTAAAATAGTAAGCAGATGTAAATCCTCAGATACTGTGTAAGTTACTGTATTTCTAACTGAATAACTGCATGTTATTCAAAGACATTGTGTACTACACACCAAAGGGGTTCTCTTGGTTAAGTTATATGCTTTTCCTCTTTGTCCTCAAGTGTCTAAAAAGAAACTCAAAATAACTGAGGGAAGGCGAATCTGAATTTTATAACTAGGTCAATATTAGCACTTGTGAAAAAAGCCCATACTATTGTTAGCATCAAAGATGGATACTTCTATAGTGCTTCAGTTTCATCTTCAAATTGATTTGAAAATCAGAATTCAAAGCATAAAATTTCAAATCTGAAAATGACCACTGAACCTTAGATAACATTTAATTCAACAACCCATTTTATAGAAAGGAACCAAGGCTTACAACTGACTTGCTCAAGGTCCCACCAATAACTAGAAGCAGTTCTCTTTCCCCTACAAGCTTACCAGGCAGTGGTTCCCAAGCTTAGCTGTACACTGGAATCATCTTAGGAGCCTTAAAAGCTGCCTGTTTCCACCTCTAGATATTCTGATTCAACGGCTTGGGATTCTTTTTAAAGTTCCCCAAGTAACTGCAATGTGCAGCAAAGTTTGGGAACGCGTGAATCAGGATTAAGATCAGAATCATCCTGGATACTTTTGTTCATATAATCATGCCAAATATTCTACTGATATGATTTACAGGGTGAAGGGGGACAGGAGGATGGGGAAGAAAGCCTAGAGGAGATAAACAGTGATGGAAAACATAAAATAAAATGATCAGAATCACCCTGGATGCTTCTGTTCATATAATCATGTCTCACAGCCTTCCTCTGCTTATCAACATGCTTGCAGAGAGTGAGTGTGTGTGTTAAGGGAATGGGGAGAGATGCATGATTTAGAGACATATTTGGGGGAAAAGTTGCATAAGTGATTTTAAGAAGGCTCACCCACCCCATTCAGAACAATGTACCGTATTTTCCGGCGTATAAGACGACTGGGTGTATAAGACAACCCCCAACTTTTGAGAAGATTTTCCTGGGTTAAAAAGTCTGGACAAAGACCATATGCAGCACAAAAAGGAGCTGACCGGAGACACTTGCGGTCTCCATTAGGCTCCACTGACGACCCCAGACTTTTGAGAAGATTTTCCTGGGTTAAAAAGTCATCTTATACGCCAGAATATACGGTACTACTATCTCATGAAAAACATTTTTAAAAATCATCCCCAAAAGTCAAGTGGCTCTATTAATTTTCTCAACCTTTATTTCACCAATAGTGAATGTACTGAATGATCATTTTCAAAACTTAATGAGATCAAATTAAAACTCACTGTACTTTCAAAAATTACACTAATTTGGAGAAATAAGCATGAAACTTACTTGTCTGAGCAAGGTAATCTTTAAAACTACTTGAATTATATGTTGTAACATCAGAATCTTTTGAATTCAAAAGAATCTACAGAATGCAAAGTCGAGTGGTTTCTTACTCATGATTTAGTGTCTTAGCTGAATAAAAATATTCAGTGATTACTCAATAGGTGCCAAAGCTCAGGACTTGAGAGATGAGGCTCCATTTTTGCCAAAACACAATTTGATCTCAACTATTGTTATAAGTAAGAGAAGAAAGTTCTATTATTATGATTGTGAACTTGCTATTTTTAATTAAAGTAAAAGTACTGGTAATTTAATTAGCAAAGAAGCTGGTACATTAGAAGCAAAATTAAATTTATGAGCTAATTATGTTTTTAAGACTGAAAAATAAAATTAGGGATGAGGATATCAATACTTTCAGATAGCATGTCCCAAACTGTGTTCTGGAAAATAAACACTCATATTCTAAGGAGACTTTGATTATATTCTTTGTACAGCTTCAGTGGGGAGTCAGGAAGCTCTACATCCTGTTTTGGTTTAGTTCCCTTTTAAATATGCTTGAAAGGTTCATATTAGGGTGTTTTTAAAGTGCATCTCCACCAACTGTGGACTACATGGTGCTCCCAAAAATATATGAGTAGTTTTCATCATCATGACACGCTGTTCATGTTTGCTTAATATAAACCTGACAATGGCTATGTTTCCAAAACTCCATCTTTCTCATTTTTTTCTGTTGTGATTTTCTTATACATGGATTGATTTAGGGTTTTGGAGATATATATTGATTTCATGCATTTCTCCCTCTTTGGGGGATAGGAAGAAGTGAATTTTTATACAGAAATAGTGCAGGGGGAAAATGTATAATGGGGAAAATCTGACAAAATCCAACTAAATTTAAATGCGCATACACTCTGGTGCCAGTAGGGGACAAGCTGTTCCTCCTTCCAAGAGAAGCTTCCAAAGTAGTACTCATTGTTTTATGTCTATGTCTCATAAAGAAATACTTTTTTCCCTAGAAACATCCAATAAAAAGCACCTCTCCTTTTTATTATGTTCAACAATGTCTTAACAACAGAAATGTTCTCAAGTAAAGATAGGTAATTTTTCTGAGATTTCTTATTTGCTAACTGGCCTTCCTTTCTTCCATCCACTCTAAGGTTAAAATAAAAATTGAAAATTCATATTTAGGTCCTTGAAATCAATATATCATTGGCATCAGTTGCTTAACCTCGTCACTAAAAAGGACAATCAAATGACTGAAATTATGTATGGCTAGGATGCTTTTAGCATAACGGGGTCTGTCACTCAGCCCTTGGCAACCTAGTTGTACTCACCATTGTACTGTGGTTCTAAGATTAGGCTGGCTGACTGTGCTGTCATCTAGAAATATAGTTGAGCATGAGCTATATTTTTTAGTAAGGTGCCCTGGAGATACCTGAAGGGGAAGGGAAATAGAAGAAAATGTCACAGTAAGTTAAACCTATAAAAGTGTTTTTTTTCCTTGGTTAAAATGTCAAACAAGCATTAAGATTCTTCTTATATTCCATGACCTGCTTACAGGGAGTCCTCCTCATTAAAAAGGAAACTTCTCTAGGGAAGGGAGGAATTGCCTCTTCTCCTACCTCCAGCTGCTGAGCACAGAATCTGAGACAAATTAGAAGTTCAACTAGTGTTTGAAAAATTATTTAAAATTAATTACAACTGGAAGGTAAATCTTTACAGATACAAATTAAAATTTATCTCCAATGGTATTGGAGAGGTGACAATGAACTTTTTGAGGTCCTCTAGAGAATAATCTATCTTCAAAACACTTTAGAAGTATCCATTTATTTTAGAATTATTCATTGGTTTGTAAAAAGCCCAATAATACAGCAATAATCAAATACTGAAATAGCCTAAACTATGTTAGGACAATTCTCTTCCTTAAAAGCCAATAACTAATCCCAATCACTGTAAGTAGTTGAAAGTAAAAGTAGCATATTTAATATTACGGAATAGCAACAATTTTAATATGCTTGGTTTTACTGTATTTTAAAAAACTAATTCAGATGAGCCTTCCTTCCTTGTATCAATATAAAATACTATTTATCATGCTGCCATACTTTTTTAATCAGTATGCCCCACAAATACTCAAAATATGGGGTAGGGGCAAAATATAGTTGATGCCTTTTAAAATACAGAACATTTAAAAATTGCCAATAGGCAATAATCAGAAATATCTATATATTATATAAAACACCATTTCACTTGTTTCAGATGTTTCACTGCAAAGCCACTTATTGTTTATTAACCAAAAGTTCCAGACAGTGCATTTTTTGAAAAGTACTATTTGGAGGGACAAATTCTCCTTGAAACTATAAATGCTTTAACTATAGCTAAAACTCTGTTACTTAAGCTATGAAGTTAACATAATTTACTTTTGGGATCTCAAAAAACAAATACAGCATGAAAAACAAAAATTCATTCAAATACTTTTACTCTAAATGGAAGGTTATATTTTAAGGTCACTAATATTAAGGTGGAATGTGGCATATAATACACCATAACAAAGTCTAACTATGACTAAAACTTATACATTGGGGAAGTATAAAGAACAGGGGGAAAATGCCCCAAAATACAGATGAGTTGGTAAAGCTTGGGTGATATTTGCTCCCCTTTTCTCTATTTATTTTCTTTTATAAATGCATATTGGTTTCTCTTTGAAAATATTAGTGCTAAAGCATTTAACATTCATAATTAGACATGGGCTTATAGCCTCACAGGGGTTCATTTACTAAATTAGCAACTTAGAGTATAATGGATAGATCCAGCCAAAGAAACATTCAACACTTGCTCATCACTCCAGGCCTACTCCCAACTATTCAAACTTTCAGGATCAAGTATCTAGTATTCACTATAGGGTGACAAAATTAAGCCTCTGAGCAAAGCCTGGATACACTGGCGCCAGCAGGTTCCTTTCCCCTTATCTTGCTTGAAAACTTAAGATAAATGTCCTTTACGGTTAAAGCCTTACTGTTGCTGGCCTACAACATCAAATACACTATACTGCCAAACATAAAAAAAATGCAAATACAAAAAAAAAAAAAGAAAGAAAGGAAAGATAATTAAACAGCCAAAACACTACTGACAATTTAGTGTTAATAGGTATCATTAAAGTTAGTCACTAAGACAGGGACAAAGAGTCACACTTCATCTTCATTTCACACGAATGACAGAATAGATGGACTTTCACAATCTTCACAAGAAAGTGAAGGGCTTGCTAAGCAGACTACAGTTCAATGGCAAAGACTAGAAAAATAATCATACCTACAAGTCTAATAAGTCACAATCCAAACCCTACAATTAAAGGTCAAGTACCTGCTAAAATTCTGCTTCCACCCATTGTGCTCACTGCCCCACTTAACCCATTAAAAAATAAAGCCATTTACTTTTTTGTACTTTTTCACAAGTTGTGAACATTAAGAATTAAGGACTTTTAATTAACTTTAAAATTTCTAATACTTTCTATATTAATGAAAACTGCTCCATCTATGGTGCATATAAATGGGACAATATGGCAGACTACATGGTTTGAAAAGAATTCTTAATTCAGGCTTTAGTAGAAAAGTGTAGTATGCTAATTATAGGAATGGCCAAAAATATTCTCTGAATTAATATAATTATATTGAATTAAAACTTTAAACTTAGAACCTATATTTATTTTTTAATGATTTTTTTTTTTTTTTTTTTTTTTTTAGTGAGAAAGGAAGTGAGAGGATAGAGAGGTAGAAACATTAATGAGGGATAAACATCAACTGGCTGTCTCCTGCACATCCCTTACTGGGGTCAAACCCACAACCCAGGCATGTGCCCTGATGGGGAACTGAACTGGTAACCTTCTGGTTCATGGGTCGACGCTCAACCACTAACTCACACTGGCCAGGCATGAACTTATACTTCAAGTTTAAATCTAAGTTAAACATGATGAACTGACCACAAATCTATTTCCTCTTCCCTTCCTTTCGGAGATAACTCATTAGAATTAAAGGCATAAAAAAAGGTTATACACAATATGGGAGAAAAAAGCATGTAATTTTTAATGTTTGAAAGCTGAGGACTAGTAGATAAAGGAGTGGTGACCGACATGGCAGAAGAGAAGAAGCACAAACTTGGTGCCTATAGAGAGTGGCTGGGACAGGAATAAGAAAGCCAGTTTATCTGACAGAACCAAAGGCTGCTTCCAAATTCAGAGGCTTGATCTCAAAATTCTGCAATGAGGACTATCAGTTAACAAAAGTCCTGCTCACTCCTGGTGCTTCCAATTACATCTTCTTAAAATACAGCCAGGGACCACCACACATCTGAGGAAAGCCAACAAGCAAGAGAGATTGAAACAGGAAGAAGGAAATTAATGGGAGTGACAAAATACAGGAGCAAATGAAAACATAAAAAAAAATAATAATTCCTAACCTCAGAAAGACAAAAAATTGCATTGGTGGAAAAACTAATGCAAAGAAAAAAGTGTCAGAATATAAGAGAACTCAATAAATTAAAAAGATAGACAAAACAAATAATTCAATAGAAAGACTGGAGCATAAAGTCAAACAAATCTCTAGGAAGTAGAACTAGAAGAAATGGAAAGTAAGAGGCGGGAAAAGTTAGAAATTCATGCAGGAATACTGGTCTGAGAGTTCCAATTTCTGAGTAATACTAATTCTAGAAAAAATAAATACAGAAAAAAATGTATTTTTTTAAATTCACTGCCATAAGTGAAGATCTGCAGGCTTAGTGGCCACACAAAAAAATAAAAAGGTATAAACTAAACCATACTATGAAATTTCAAAATTCCAGGAACAGAAGGTACTAAAAGCTTCCAAAAGGATGGGGGGAAATGATTAAAACTGTAACATACAATGTATCGCATAATGTCAACAGACTTGAGGGCAACTTCGCAAATAAGAAAACAGTAGAAATGGTTGGAACTGCAAAAATTAGTTGCAACCTAGACTTTTATACTTCAAATAGGAGGCATTTCAGAAAGGACAGATCTCTAAAAACGTCTGCCTTTGTACTCTTTCCAAAGGAAATGTGCTCCAATGAAACAAGGGAGTATAACAAGACAGAGGGAAACATAGAATCTAGGACATAGGGGATCCAACACAAGACAGCAGTTATGTGTGATCTCAGATGACTTCAAGGAGATATGCCAGGAAAACAGGCACAGAGCTGGTCTAGGGAAAACCAGTTTATACTAGAGTGGGATAGTAAAAGCTAAGGGATGTTGTTTCTAAGAAAAAAATAAAACAGATGGAAAATATTTTTGATAGGCAGGTGACAAATGTCACAACATTTGGAGGGAAAATTGTTGTTAGAAAACAGGCAAGAGAATATAGTCAAGAAACTAATTCCACACAGAGAAATGAATAAATATTAAGTTAATGTAGCATAAATGTAGTATTTCTATCTGATGGTCATCTTTGTCAAATTGCTACAGAAAATGTGTGTGGGGGGGAGGTTGTGTTTTGTTTTTTCTTTTTTTTGCAGCCTACTTACTCCATTTGGCTGTGTGAAATTTTGGTTAGGAAGAGGGGGATTAGATTATCCTGAGAAGTGTAAAAATGCCTAGATTTCAGTTATACTTGAGAAAAAGAATGAAGGGTATCCAAAGAAGTGGCACAGCCAGAGAACTATAAGGCTCAATAGTAAAAAATATTTGTATACCCATAATAATGTAAACACTGATACTTTAATAAAAACCATGTAACATGCTGAGGGAATAGAGGGAGGGAAATAAGATCATGGTAGAGAAAGCTAAATTTCACCTGCTATGACAGGAAGTCAATAAATACTGCTAAAAATTAACTTAGCTATTATACTTTTGTTACTTTAAAAAAAAAAATAAGATTTAAAAATTAAGGCCAAAAAATTATAAGGTATATCTTTAAACCACAACCATGTTATTGAAAACTTAATTTAAATGTCGGAACCCTTTAGAAATGATCATTACTAACCTGAACACTTCCTGAATACATATTTGATAATTATGAAAACAAAAAAGATCAATAAAATCTGCAAAGACATGTCCATACTAACGGTTCTGGGTCCATTATATTTTCTAGGAATCATCACAATTTTTATTTCAAATTGTTAGTTTCTTACTTAACTTTTCAACTGTTTACTTACATGGTTTACATAGTTGTTCTTCTTCTTTTCTCGAACTAAGAATAAAAAAAAATTAACTGATCAATTCTGATACAAATGGCATAGAAAACTAAAAGTTGCTGATTATGTGACAGATTATCAATATGCAAAATTCCATTTTAAAAATAATTTTTAACAAAAATTATAATTTAAATCAGCTAGCAAGATGAGCTCCACAAAATAAATCTAAAATCTTAGCTTTACTTTTTAACCTAACAGATATTAGGTACAAATGAAAGACTTTCCATATTGAGAAGAAAAGGCAAAGCAAATCAGGCCAGGTGAGAAACTTAGCTAATAAATTTTACTTGTTACACATTTGAACAACTACCCAGTAGTAGTTCTAATTCTAGCCTTATCTCCATCTCACTTGAACCACAGGATCTAATAGTGGCAGGTCTAAGAACCAGTTTCTGGCCAGGCACTAATCTCTATATGCACCAGCACTCCCAGAAGCATCCTGAACCAGTTATTGGCAATCCATGAAAACACCGTACTCAAAAATAAATGTCGTGACTCAAATAGGAAGCAACCTATTTAAATTTAACTTTAAATTCAGCTAACCTAACTGAACATGTCTACAACACCCAAAACCTATTTGCTCTAACAAAGGAAGAACAAGAGCTCCAAAGAGTGTTGTTTCCCACACTCCTCATTTATGGCAGAACGGGCATCATAGACTCACATTCCTTAGGACGGAAGGGAGGGGCACGGGATAGTTTTCCCTTTCCTATTGCTACTTTCTCTCATGTGAGCAGCCCAAGCCTCTGGAAAAAATTAAGAAATACAGCAATTCTAACCAAAAATGATCAGCTCAAGACAGGCAAAATACACACACACCATGAAAAGGCAGGTTAGAGCCCCCATTCTTTATTGTGCTGCATCACTTCAAACAAAATAGAAACCTCACTTATTGTACTTCTGCTGTGGTAGTCAACTGAAAAACTGGTCATGTGTGGCTCTTTAAGCAAGTAAGCTCGATTTAACATAATGGAGTATAATCAGGCAAGCAGAAGTGTTAAAGTCCTATAGTGCTGGTTATCCTAAAACAAGCAGGACAGAGAAAATGTACCCTTGCTGATTAGAGGGCTATGTTTGCTCTGCTGTACCTTGGCACAGTATTACATTATGATGAGAAAGTTTTGAATAGCTTAAAAGTTGTGAGTAGCATGAATCTGGATGTGAGATAGCATCATTTGGTTGAGCACTATATAAAGTGGGCAAAAATCACAAATTCAATCTTCATACATAAACTGATTTTTTTTTTTATTTGTTCAAAATGAAAACCTAACTGGGACCTAAATCCTATCACTCATCTTTAAAACTTTTGCTCTTTGGAGCAAGGGGAAAAGGACATAGCTGTTTGAAGAAACAGACCATATCTAAATCATGTGGCCAATTGACTGTATTGATAAAAATGTGTAAACGGATAGCCTACTAGTTCTCCTCACTGAATACTTTCTCTAATACGCAAACAAGAACAGTTTCAAATTTCTCAGAGGAAAAAAAATATTGCCTTACCATCCGTTTGAGATTTATTCAAGAAAATTGTGCTTGCCCTTGGATGGTCAGAAGGGTTTGATTCCAAAGCTAACTCTGTATAAAAAAGAAGAGAAAAAGACATGCTAATTTAGTGGAGTAGAAAAACATATGATTTTAGAAAGAGCTACACATCAATATTAATAACTTCTAACAATGTTAGTAATGATAAGCCAATTTTAGTAAAGGCAACAATATGGAAATTCTACTGGAAAAATGCAAAATTATAGAATCTTTTTATATATTGGAATAAAACCAGGCTATGTCTTAGACTTTTTAAAATACTTGCACCTAAATAATTTATGCAACTTTTACACGAGTCATATGTGCTTTCCTCCTACTTACCGATTAAAAATACACAGTTCCCTCATTTACGCTGCTATTACTAGCACATTCCAGGAACAGTCTCAAGAAGCAAATTACAATGTGGCCAGTTTCTATCAGATACCAACTAATATATTAAATATGCTAAAACCAAGTAAGTTGTTTTTGGCAAATATTCATTAGACATTTAAGCTGATTCTAACTCTATTCAACAAATGAACTTATTTAGTTAGCTGTGGTTTATTTGGGGGCTATTCATCATGGCAGATTTAAAAGGGAGGCATAAAAGTTCAATGTTCTAATCTACAGGAACACTTTCACGATAGTGGTTTTTAATACTTTCATAAAAGTGATTTTTAAATGTTTTGCCCTCAATTTCCAAAGCTAAAAGGTTTTACTTCTTCCTTCCATGCCACATAATTATTTCGGGGCTTTAATAAGAATACTTTCTGGAGCTGGTCATAGAGCTGCTTGTAAGAAAAAACTATGCTGTGCCTACATAAGTGTAGGTCTGACTACAGTCCACCTTGCACCAAGGTGGGATAAGCTTTTTCAGCAAGAATACAAAAAAGGTACTTACATTTCCATTAAACCAAGTTTGCCACCATACAAAGTAATAGAGTTGACATTAAAACAAACAAAAAATAAATACCCTATAGTACTCGATAATGTCCAACTCAAACCACTTAACCAATCTTATAAGAAACCAACATCCTGATAAGAGGAATGGTTAAGGCACTATTTCTCTAACCACATAATAACAGTTCTATTTTTTAAAAGGATGTTTGGTGGTCAAATCTAAATACACTATAACACTGTTACTTAGGGAATCAAAATGCACACTGCTATGTTAAAAACTAATCAGTCCAATAATGAATAATGTCTAACAGCATTTCACAAATTTATCTAACTAGAATTCCTTTACCCTCCAAGTAATACAGTCATAATCTTGCACACACATAATTTGGGACTTCCTGGTTTAACAGAAATTTGAACCATTCATTTTATTGGTACTGCCAGCACTAGAAATTTATAGAGCTAAACCAACTTCTTTGTTTTTTAAAGAAATTCCTTTAAGTTTATTACACTGCTTCTGTAACTTCTATTAACCATTTTTATGTAAAAAGCCCATAAAGTTATTTTAAAGGCTTTTCCCCACATATTTAAAAAATGAGACCATGTCAGCTACTTGGAAAATGAATTAATTCAGTTGACAAAGTGACAGGCAGAGACTTCCACAGCTGCCTCTAGTCGCAGGCTTCTGAAAGGATTCAGGACTATTTCCTACCAAAAAGAAAACAAAGAGACTGCATCTGAACCTAAAAAATAAGCAGCAAATGTTTACACAAGTAGCCACATTATGTATCAGTGCCTATGGCAAGATAAAGGTTTTCAAATTTAGTGATTGATTGCCCTAACTAGTGTGGCTAGGTGGATCTTGGCCCTTTGACTGAAAGTCCCAGGTTTGATTCCTGGTCAGGGTACATGCCCGGGTTGTGGGGTAGGTCCCTAATGTGGGATGTGCAGGAGGCAAGCGATTCATGATTTTCTCACATCATGGATGTTTCTATCTCTCCCTCTCTCTTCCTCTCTGAAATCAACAAAAATATATTTTAGCCCTAACCGGTTTTGCTCAGTGGATAAGAGCGTCGGCCTGCAACTGAAAGGTCCCAGGTTCGATTCCGCTCAAGAGCATGTACCTAGGGATGCAGGCACATCCCCAGTAGGTGTACAGGAGGCAGGTGATTGATGTTTTTCTCTCATCGATGTTTCTCTTTATCTCTCTCTCTTCATCTCTGTAAAAAAATTAATAAAATATATTAAAAACATTAAATTTAGAATTTAAAAAAATAATTTAGTGATTGATTTTAGAGCGAGAGAAGGGGGAGAGGGACAGAAAAAGGGGGAAGAGGAGGAGAAGGGAGGGAGAAATAGGGGTGGGGAGAGAGAGAGAGATACCAATGATATCAATTTGTTGTTCCACTTATTTATGCATTCTTTGTTTGACTTTTGTATGTGCCCTGACTGGAGATTGAACACTGGTAACCTTGGCATATCGGGATAACGCTCTAACCAACTGAGCTACCTGGCCAGGACCTAAAATTTTTAATAGGAAGTCCAGGAAAAGTGCCGTAATCAAAGGAGGAGGAAGCTTAAACACACACACACATACACACACACAAACTCATGAAGGCTGGGATAAAAAAAAATGTAGAGAAAAAAGCAAAACTAGCCCACGTGACAACAAAAAATATAGGAATCCCCCTATTCTACACAGAGAGTTCCAGAATGGACTCATGCCCCAGGGCTAGCCAACCAATCATAGCTGCCCTGGGATCTCCCAAGAACCAAAGGAAAAAGAAAGAGCTGTACTCAGATCCTTAGCTAGACTGGAGTTGTGATGCTGCTCCCTTTTGCATCATGAGGAAGAAGCCTTTTCAGTAGAGATCAATAGGAGAGCAGAATTGAGACAAGTTCTGAGAAGATATTTAATTCCTGGATCAAGATTTTTATTCTGAAAGTTCTGGTTATATAAGCCAATACTTTTTTAAAATTTTAAGCTATTTTGAAATAGATTTCCTTCAACTTGCAACTAAGAGACCTGGTTAATCAGCAGCATGAATGATCACACTGAAGGTGCGAACAGGTAAAAGCCATTTGCTCATTCCTTTAATAAATGTCATAAACTGAAATTTGTAAGAGCCAAAATAATGCTTTGTTTAAAAATTATCCATATAAACTCACATCTGTCAGAACAGCTGGCTATTATCAATAAATCGGAGAATAAGTATTGGAAAAAAGAGAAACCTCATGCATTGTTGGTGGGAATGCAGACTGGTGCAACCACTACAGAAAAGTGTGGAGGTTCCTCAAAAAATTAAAAATGGCACTGCTTATGACCCAGTGATCCTACTTTTGGAAATATATCTGAAGAAATCCAAAACACTGATTCAAGAGAATATATGCACCCTTATGTTCATTGCAGCATTACTTAAAACAGCCAAGATTTGGAAGCAACCCAAGTGCCCATCAGTGGATGAGTGAATAAAAAAAGCTGTGGTATATTTACATATAAAATACTATTTAGCTACAAAAAGGAAGGAAATATTACCTTTTGAGACAACATGGATAGAAAGAGGGTACTATGCTAAGTGAAATAAGCCAATTACAGAAAGACAAATATCACATGATTTCATCTACATGTAGCATCTAATGAGCAAAATAAACAAAATAAAAACAGACCCACAGATACAGAGAACAGACAGCAGTCAAAGGGAACTGGGGTTGGAGGGTTGGTTTAAAAAAGGTGAAAGAATTAACCGGTACAAATTGGCAGTTGCAAAATAGTTACAGAAATGTATATTACAACATTGGGAATATAGTCAACTAGGGGCCCGGTGCACGAAATTCGTGCACAGGCACGCGGGGGGGAGGGGGGTGTCCCCCTCAGCCCAGCCTGCCCCCTCCAACAGTCTGGAACCCCTCAGTGGATGTCCTATGATGGCCCCAGTCTGCCAGGCGCCTTCTGTGTGTGTGTGTGTGTGTGTGTGTGTGTGTCGCCACTGGGGACCTGCCCCCAGCCGCATCTGAGGCTCGGAGCAGTCCTCCTGTGTGTGTCTACCTGCTGGGGGCCTGCCCCCAGGCTTGGAGCAGGCACCTCCTCTATGTTGATCTCTCAGACTCTTGCCCTCCCCTGCATGTTGTTCTCTTTTTTGAGCTGTGGCCAGGGCTGGGTGCTGCCTGCCTCCCAAGCTTGCCTACTGCCCATCTTCC
>PVJC01009811.1:0-45068 GCA_004026665.1 Murina feae
TAGATGTGTAGCCTATGGACACATGGACACAGGCTGTGGGGTGGTGAAGACCTGGGGGTAGGGGGAGACATCTGTAATACTATCGACAATAAAAGTATATATATTTAAAAAATAACGGTATTAATGAGGACTCAACAAGGTAACATTGAAAAGCAAAGTGCCTGGCCAATAATTGACGCTCTCAAAAGTGAGTTCTCATCTTTGCTTTTACAATTACATCCCTTCAAAATTTCTACAAAGTGTCACTCACCATCCAGAACCTTCACATTGGTCCCGGAATTATAATTTAGGAAATTCACCATTTTTTTCTCCCACAGAACGTTGAGAACTTTCTCTGAAATGATTTGAATATTTGCTTTCACAGAGGATTAACACAATTATTTTCTCAGTGGTTATGGATTTAATTTGGGAGTTATATGAGTTTTGTAACTTATATTGAAATGTGGAAATATTTAAATTGTGTTTCTTAATTTATTGCAGTTCAAAAATGTGTTGTAATCTTTGTCTTTGTCTACCTTTGATATCTAATTCTGTATCCTGTTCCTTAAGTTTTTGTAACATAAATTTGTTATCATTTTGATTAATCTGACATTTTACAGTAAAATGTATATGTAACGGACTAACTTAAAAGTTTAGTTCAATGACAAAATAATAAGCTACTTTTTTTATCTGCTCTCTTAGGAAATTTTAGCATGCCTGAGGCATCTAAGCCCTGGAGGCCAACCCTGATTTGTCAACTGTTAAATTTTCCACTCTCAACTCTTTTAGAGAATATCATGACAACAGACAACATCCCTTATATTGAGAATGACAGGTGTTGATCTCACATGGGTCATTGCAAATATGCCTTTCAACTCTTATCAGACATTTCTCAATACATACAAACACCCAAGCAAGAAGCAACCTGAACTCATTCTTCTTCATGTGAAATTAAGTTGATAAGTGTCATTAAAATAATCAGTTTTATCTCATCCCTATCATCATCTAATAATCAAATAACTCTCACAGGAGTTGCATTGGAAAACATGAGCAGTGCAGACTCTAATTCTGCATTCATCTACCTGAAGATGTATTCAAATACATCTACCTTGGTCACAGAGTAAAGCTTTTGGAATTACCAATAAATGAACACAGGTATCGCTAGAGGTGAATACTGCCCGAGGCATTATCTAGGTTCTCCCTGTGCCTGCAACACACCGAATAGTCTCTTCTCCAAATGCACCTACTGAAATTCTTCCTAGATTCTCCAGCTCAAATGACTCTTCTTTTAAGAAGTTTTAAGAGGTTCTTCAGACAGAATGCATTGTCTCCTTCTCCAAATTCTTCACTACTCATCAGGGTCTGGTTGATATGAGATGATGGGTGTCTGTTATGCATCCACCCTTGGAACGAGTAGGCTGCCCAGAGTAGTTGTGGGAAAGAAAGATCTTTCCAGTTCAGGTCCCTTCTTCCCTGCTGCAGTGCAAGGGACTCTGCCACTCTTCTCTCTCAAGGTCGGTCCCCGTTTCAGCCTAGGAGCTTCGGTTATGTACACTGACCCTGCTGTGCTTTCCTGCTGCAACAGGCACATAAAGCTCCCATCTCTTCATCCTGGTGGCTCCCAAATCAGACTCCTTGCCATAAGGGTTGTCTGCTAATCATTTAAGAGGAACAGACAGGTAATAAATAGAAAATGCTTCGAAGGATAGCAGTAGGAACAATGATTAAAATGTTTGCCAGGTTCTTCCAGTCATGATGACTGGCTATACTAGTAGTTTCTAACTAGCTTTTCTATTTCCTTTTTTCATTTTTCTTTTCTTTTCCTCCCCTTCTCTCTCTCTCTCTCTCTCTCCTCTTTCCTCTCTCTCCTCTTTCCTCTCTCCTCACTCCTCTCTCCTCTCTCCATCTCCTGGATACACAGATTTCCCTGTCCTCTTTTATCATGACTGTAGGTAACTCATCAAAATTTTCTTTCCTTTGCCACTGTTTTCTTCCCAGGTCTTTAGAACTTTCTCCATGGATGAAACTATGAGTAAGAAATAACATCCATTTATAGATCTACTTGTTTCTAGAGGTCAATTTTCATATCTGAAATCTCTGTATAGGTTGCTACCTACTATTATTTTCTTGATTCAGTTAACCACCTTCCTTTCTCTCTTTCCTCCCAAGTTCTTTAAATAATGGATTAAGACATGCATGGCCCTCCACCTTCAATAACTGTTTTCTGTTAGTGCCTTTCTTTCAAGAAGATTCAGAGATTATATAAATTGAGACGATGACTTTGTCAGTTATATAAGTGTCTAATTGCTATGTTGGACTCCTGAAACTAATATAATATTGTGTGTCAACTGTAATTATATATATACTAGAGGCCCAGTGCATGAAATACATGCACTGGGGTGGGGGGGGTGCCTCAGCCTGGCCTGCGCCCTCTCGCAGTCCAGGAGCCCTCAGGGGATGTCCAACTGATGACTCAGACCTGCTCCCCAGGGGGAGCAGGCCTAAGCCATCAGCCAGACATCCTTAGTGCTGCTGCATAGGCGGCAGAGGCTCCTGCCACCACTACTGCACTTGCTAACCATGAGCTTCTGCATTTAGCATCTGCCCCCTGGTGGTCAGTGTGGGTCACAGTGATCACTTGTTCAACCATTTGGAGATTAGCCTTTTATTATATAGGACACACACACACACACACACACAAATACACTAGTGGCCCAGTGCATGAAATTTGTGCATGGGGGGGCATGTCCCTCAGCCTGGCCTGCACCCTCTGCAATCTGGGACCCCTTGGGGATGTACGACTTCTTATCCCTGTGGGATCTGGCCTAAACCAGAAGTCAGACATCCCTCTCACAATCTGGGACTCCTGGTTTCTAACCTGGTTTCTAACTGCCTGCCTGCCTGATCGCCCCTAATGACTTTGCCTGCCAGCCTGCTTGCCCCCAACTGCACCCAACCAGCCTTCTCACCCCAACTGCTTCCCCTACTGGCCTGCTCGCCTCCAACTGCCCCCCCACCAGCCTGCTTGCCCCCAAACTGCCCCTTCTCCCTGCCAGCCTGATCACTCCCAACTTTCCTCTCCTCCTGGACTGATTGCCCCTAACCATCTCTGCCTTGGCCCTCCCACCATGGCTTTGTCCAGAAGGATGTCTGGAAGGTTTCCCGGTCTAATTAGCATATTACCCTTTTATTTAGTATAGATATATCTCACACTCACTTTGCCTTCTAGAGGAAGCTAATTAGATCCCAAAATACCCTTCAACTACATGATATCCACCCAGAATATTTTTTTAAAACTCAAACACAAATGATTATTCATTTCTACTTTTAAAATTCTAAGCTGTTCATTTGACTTCTCCATTTTAAAGACAACGTTTAGATACATACAAAATCTGCAGTCATAATTCGAATAAAGCTACCTGTATAACTTTATACTGTTCCACTTAAGATGATATTCTGCTATACTATTAAATAATTTGGAATATATCATTCTAGTGGCTACGAAGCATTCCTTTGTATGGATTTGCTAAATATGTAACTACCTTGCTTACTCCTGGATATTTAAATTGTCAGTCTTATGGGGAATATCTCAGTGAAGTTTTGGTGTACCCCACCTCCACATCTGCCTAGGAGCTTTGGTTATATACGTAGAAGTGGGATTTTTAATCAAACAGTTTAGATCATTTTAAAAAAGATATATATGAAGTTGCTGGCCTGAAAAGTCAGATCAATTTAAGAGAGTTTCTGACACAATCACCTTTGATTTCTTCAAATCCTGGCTGGCTTTATTTATATTGCCAAGAACTTCTATTTCCACATCTTAAAGGTCTGATCCTTTTTAGTATTTTTTTTAAAAGTTGCAAAAAATGGTATCAAGAATTCTTGAATACTTTTTACCCAGCTTCCCCAAATATGAATATATTACATAAACTTAAGTACAGTTATCCAAACCAGGAAATTAACATTATAATAAGCACTATTAACTCATCTAAAGACCTCATCTAAATGTTGCAAGTCATTCCATAAATGTCCTTTTTCTGGTCCATGATCCCACATTGCATGAGTCTCCATTTCTCCTTAGAGGTCTCCAGTCTTGGAAAAATTGGGGCTCTTTGTCTGTCATGACTTTATGACCTTGACTTTCAAATTGTACCAGTGAAATTATTTCACAGAATGTTCCTTGATTCAAGTTTGCAACATTTCCTCCTGATTAAAATCAGGGTGTGCTTTTAGCAGGAATACCATAGAAGCGGTATTGTCTTTCTCAGTGCATCGTGTCAGAAGGCACGTGATATTGCTGTATTTCACAGGGGGCAATGTCAGCTTTGATCACTGATTTAAGATGTATCTGCCAGGTTTATCCACCCAAAACATACTATTCTATACTTTATAATTTACAAGTATATTGTGAGGAGACACTTTGACATCTCATGCTTCTATTTTGTGTGTGGTTTCTTTTGTATAGACTACATTAGTACCATGGTGAAGGTATATTATGAAAATAGCTTATCTGTGCATGTACTGAATGTGAACATTCAAATACTTTTTATCAATAGGGTTACCTGACCAAGAATATTTTGGAAACTACTGTTCTAAACCCATTTATTTCCTTTCTTACCTTTAAAATATGACTTCCCCACTGTTTCTCATAAGAAACATTCCATGGCTTGCTCTGTCCTGTTATAATTTTCAATTTCCCACTTATCAACATGTGTACTGTTTTGGAACTGTACACAACAACCTACTTTATTTGCTAGTTTTTAAAGCATTTCTCATCTTTCCTATACTTCTGTGTCGTACAAACTTGTTTGATTTAAAGGCAGTCAAACACTACCTTGTTTACATTATGTGTGTTATATATATTTTGTATTAGACTTCATCCTCTGAAGTTAGCATCTGTGCTTGGTTTATTCCTGCATCTTCCGTAATATGAACATAATGCCGTGCATGGAAAAGGCTCTCAGTTAGGCTTTCTTTCTTGACTGAGAGAATAAACATCTGGTGCAATGTTTGCATAGTGAGAGAGCGCAATCACTCTGGTTCAGTGACTGCGGCAGACACTCTTGGGTGGCTAACCAAGTCACCATTTCCAACTTCTTTCTAGCCAACTTCCAGTTAGTGTTGGACACGTGATGTATTCGTAGCTAATGAAAGAGAAGGGGAAGTCTGCTGTGCAGTTCTGAGGAAAACACTTGTTTTCTCACATGGCCACTGAAATTGTGCTCTTCTCCTGCTCTTGGCCTTGGGTGTGGAGGTGATGGCTGGACTGCAGCAGCCTTCTTATGACCAGGAAGGATAGATAAAAGTGGTGATTGGTCCTTACATCTTTAAACTGAAGAAATAAGACTAAGATCTATCTACTATGACCATCTTGCTATATAAGAAAATAAATTCATAAATTCATATTAGTGTGATCTATTGCAGCTGGATTGCCTCCTACCTGTTTAGTAAAATATTCTTAAATTACACTCCAATAGTCCCAAGAAGCAAGAATTGCTCAAGAATCTATTCAGAGAAGCTTCATTGAGAAGGAGGCTTTCATGATTACTTATATAAGAAGGAGAAAGGACTTGGGATAGTTGAGTTAGAATAGAAATTCCCATGATATGGTGTTGCTTTGGATGCTGCCTAGAGGTGGGGCTAAGATAAGCAATACACAGGTAACTCATTTCTGGGCTATGCCGATGGAGGGGGCATGGAATGGCCAGAGATGAGGACAGTGATACATGCCACTAAGGGCTTTGAGAGCTGGCACCATGAAGGCCTAGATCATGAAGGGACAGGAACACATGGGAATTAAGACAATGCAGCAGGAAGGTCAGAAACAGTGGCACTGTAAGGATGAAAGGGGAAATCTGCAGAGGCCAGGCAAAATGGGGTGAAATGTGGGCCAAGGGGACATAGTGGAAAACTCAGGGCCTATGGGACCCAAAACTTGAAATTCAAACCTCATTTCTGCTTCATACCAGCTGAACAAGCTAGCCAATTCATCTCTTTTCTGAAGCTCCGTTTCCTCCCCACCTGATAATAATGAGAGGTTTTACCTTTGTGAGTTCAAGAGAGATATTAAATGATTACTCAAATGGGGGATGTTGGAATATAGCAAACAAATGCCTCCTGCATGCCCCACACTGGGGATTGAGCCCACAATCCAGGCATGTGCCCGGACCAGAAGTTGAACCGTGACCGCCTGGTTCATAGGTCAATTCTTAACCACTGAGCTACATTGGCTGGGCTGGAAGAGAATTCTTAAAGATGTATTTTCTGTTTGACTGAGGTTTAACTAGTGGAAGGGATGGTTTCTAATACGAGGGTGTACCTCCAGACTTAGGGGCTTGTGTGTATCAATGGTGTCTAATGAAAATCTTTGGCTTTTTGCTTAGTTTTAGAGGCCATGACAGGAAAGTTCAGTCCAAATAATCTTAGCACTTTAAACCCTAAGAGTTTTCAAGCCAGTAGTAGTTGATGAATGTTACATGTTGGTCTTTTCACCTGTTTTAATTGGGGAGCCTTCTGTAAAATGCTATTTTTGGTTCCAGCAATTTCATTCGTAGGGGTTACTACTCAAAGCCAAAATCATTCAACCAACAGCACTAAAAATACTCTTGTTCTCTGCCAGTCAATTTTCTTCTATTTTCACAATTAGTGTTTCTGCCTGGAAACTGCCTGCCAACATGCAAATCTCATCCAAGGGCTGATGGAAATTTGAGAATGTGCTAAGCTGTGTAAGGTTTAAGAGCAACATTATTCATTCACCATTTGAAATATTTAAACAAATGTAAATCAAAAAAAACGATAAAATCTCATTATAAGAAATGAATGGCTGCTTTCCACTCTTTCTACAATATAGTCCTGATACCCATTTACATACCACTTGTAATATTAATATTATTGTAGCAAAATAAATCATATCCTTCACTTTTACATTTTTAATTACATTTTACTGCATTTGTTCTTTTGTTTATAGTTAACTAATAAAATATTTATTACATCTTACATATATGATGGCGTTTCTGTATTTTAATCAGATTTTACACATAATTTTTTCTCCCTCTTTTAGTATCTTTTTTATGACCCTACACACCACGGGATGTTGTTTTGTGGAAAACCTCATTATTTTTTAATGCATGGCTATTTATTAATGTATCATGTATATAACACACTATGCATTTCTTTGAATTGATGAATACATTTACATCCACTTGAGAATAAAAATTCCCTTAAGGGCCAATCTCACATTTCTCTCGCTGTGCTGCCAGAAGCCTGTGCTGATTATTTTTCTGGTTTTGTTGAGAAGTGGCAAGTGAAAAGGGGAGGAAAAGAAAGAGAGAAAATGATACAATGAGCAGTAGTTTTAAATTTCATTTTCTGAGAAACCTTTCTCTTGAGATAAAAATATTAGTGCCATCTGCCAAATGGAATCTTCAGAGCATGCAGATTAATTGAGCCTTTGTCAAATCTTATGTTTGATATGCACTGCATGTTGAGCACTTGACCTGCTGTTTCTCAAGTTGGTTTCCATTGTATTTGTTGAATTACCTCCTCTATTGCTCCACGATGTTTCACCAAGAGTATTAGATACTAATCGAACTATGTGACGGACACTGTTAACTGCAATAGCATATAATTTTACAGCTATTAAAAAAAACACGTAAAAGTCTTTTTCTCATTTAAAACCCTGCTACCAATGATGAGCCCAACTCCCCATAAGTCAGAGTCTTTGCAGACTGCAGAGTAAGGAAGAGGGTTACTTTCTCTCCTAGGTTAAATTTTACCCACAATTTGCACTGTTTGAGAAGTTGTCTGGAACTTGCGGGGGGTAGGCTGTGGCTATGCATCTTCCAGGCATTCTTCCCCATGACCTTTGCAATATTCTAGGAGCATTAGTCCAGGCTCTTTTTGGAATGGCACAAAATGGTGTTTAGCATAAATGGCTGGGAAGACAACGAGTGAGTTTAGCAGGTTCATTCTTTGTTCTAGTGAGGATGAGCCAGATGTGGGGGGAGGACTGTTGAAAGGGAGGGGAGCAAACTAGGAGTGGGGTTTTTTCCTCCTCTGTTCTTTGTATAGAGTCATTTTGGATGCTACAAAGAGAAAACATGGTACATAGAAAAAATATCCTAGGGTTGTTTTCTCTGTCCTCCTCCCTTAGACAGTTTTGCCTGACACCTTCAATTAACTGCACACACACAGTGCTGTTGGAGGTATTTCCACGGCCACTTCCTATATTCCAAATGCTTCTCTGTTTCCAAGAAATACATTTAATTTTCATAGGGTTTGAAGAAGGTGCTGAGCAGGAAATTTATTGTGACCTCAATTTCAATAAGTAAATGTGTCAATTGTGACTGTGTATTCAGCAAATAAAAGTATGAAATGCTTTCTCAGACAGAATATATTGGCGGCAGCATTACGATCTAGTCACAGAGAGACAAAGAGTGCACCGAGCTCCCGTTTTCTAAGCCAAAGTGTGTGCTTCCATGTGGGCTGTGTGCTCTTTGGCAATTAGGGACACGGTAGATACCTTCTGACAACCTGTGGGAGACATTCCAGACCTTCAGATATCCGTGGCTTCGCAGGCATTGTGAACATATATCTCTGGCTTGGGATGCTCTCAGAGACCTCATGGGACAAGGTGCTTGTCACCTCTGTGCTGGCCTATTATCTAAGTAATGGGGGGATAGGGTTTTTTTAAATTGTTTTTATTTTTCAATAACAGTTGACACACATTATTATATTAGTTTCAGGTGTACAACCCAGTGATTAGACATTATATAACTTACTAAGTGATCATCCCAATAAATCTCACACCCATCTGACACCATATATAGTTATTCGAATACTAGAGGCCTGGTGCATGAAATTCACCAGGGGGAGGGGGTGGTCCCTCAGGCCGGCCTATGCCCTCTTGCAGTCTGGGAGCAGGCCTAAGCCAACAATCAGACACCCTTAGAGCTGCCGCAGAGGCAGGAAAGCTGTGAGCCCGGCTTCTGGCTGAGCAGCACTCCCTCTATGGTAGTACACTGACCGCCAGGGGGCAGCTCCTGCATTGAGCGTCTGCCCCCTGGTGGTCAGTGCGCATCATAGCGTCCTGTCGTTCCCCCTATTTGGTTGATTTGCATGTTAGTCTTTTATTATATAGGATCATTGACTATATTTCCTACACTATATTTTACATCCCCATGACTATTCTGTAACAGCCGATTTGTACTTCTTAATCCTTTCATCTTTTTCACCCAATCACCCTTCAATCTGGCAACCATCAAAAAGTTTCTGTTCCGCTTGTTGATCTTTGCTTTTTAAGATACAGTTGCTGATAAATATGTATTTATTGCCATTTTGTTGTTCATATTCTTAATCTCATTTTTTCTTTAAAAAATTAATTTAAAGAGGTTTTAGAAATATATATAAATAAAATGTAAATATAAAATAATATACAAAATTTTAAATAAGTCACTTATAAAAGACTGAACTCAAAAAACGATCATCTACATATGGTTACGTTCTATAATCAAGCACAATGTCCTGCAAGAAGCTTCAAGTTTTTGTGATCCTGCTTCTATTTTCAACTTCATCCCTATGGCCCCACTTCCCCTCCTGCCTCACTATGCTTGAAATGACTACTCCTCTGATAAAGAAAAAGAAGTTTCAGACCAGTAAGGGATGATGGAAAGTGATGAAAGAAGTGAGGGGACGTATTTGAGCTATTTGAAGGTGGGCCAGTCTCCTCACTTACCTGACTTTTGCCATATCTAGCCCATTGCCCGGTAGGTGTTAGGCGCTGAATACGCTCTTATAAACTGAAACAAATGGGAGACTATGGAGCGGACAGGGAGCTCCATCCAATCAAAGGACCATCTGTCTCCCACCTATTTTATGTGCCGATGGCTTTCTTCAGATCAAATGAAAAACATATTAATTTTGCTGTCATGCCATCATAACTTAGAATTTAATAAAATTAAATTACAAGGGAATTATGACAACACAATATTACTTAGGCTTGAAGAAACTTACTCTCAGATGTTAAATAGAACTCTTGATTTTTAAAAATATTTTTCTCAAAAATTAACCTCAAGGGCATTTTTGAAATAATTTCTCATTAATTTTAACATTGAATTTCAAGTAAGAAATGTAACAGATTCTATATCCTCTATGCCTATAAGAATGATATTTCATAAGACCCTGTTAGCTGGATCTCCATAAAGAGAGAAAATCAGCAGATACTGCTACTGTAGAATGTGCCCTATATAGGTACAAATATGACTATAAAATAGAGTCACATAAATATTTCTGATAAGGATATGTAGGACTTAGATTGTTTTAAATGTTTAGCCTATTTAATAAATTCAGAGTCAGATACGTTATTAAATTTAGAGTTATAATTCTGTAAAACTACAGTTTAGAGTAAAATATCCCATATAGCAAGATTTTTACATATTCTCTAACCTATATACTATTGCCAAATATTTGTAAAGCTCATATAATAAAAATAACATGTTGTATTCCGCATTTTACCTCTCTCACGATGGTTAAAGAAAACAGTTGAAAGTGATGTGAGAAGCATTTTCTGTGGGCCTGGCACCTATTTGATGGTCTGGAAGGGAAAGAGGAATGAGAGGTGAGTGGGGCTCAGTTGTCTAGAAGAATGAAGTAGCAATAACATCACAGCAAAGAAAGAGCTTGCCTTGTATAAAATATGAAGAGGGAGTTTTGTACTTTGAGTTTGAGGCTCAATAACATATATACTGATAGAGGAGTCTAGAATTCAGTTGGAAATAAAGTTGAAATTAAATAGAAATAGAGATCTGTAATTTCCTAATGTATAATGGTGACTGAAGAGTTTGGAGAATGAAAAAGAGATATGACTAGAATTCTGTATAATCTAAAACATCTCTCCTTCTATTTGTTAAGTTATTAAAGTGGATCATATTATAATTTAATTAGAAAATAATTATCACAAACAGACATTAAAATATGGTAAACTTTAAAAGGGTATTTTTTAAGAACAGGAAGAACAAGAAGAAAAATATGAACGATAAAATGGCCATAAATACATATATCTCAACAATTAAATTGAAAAAGCAAAATAAATGAACAAGAAATCTAATGAACAAAAAAAAATCACGAATAAAACAGAATTTGAGGCATGGAACAGACTGACAAATCTTAGAGGGAAGGGGGAGAAGGGAAGGAAGAGATTAAACAAAGATCTTATATCCATATATGCATAACCTAAGGACACAGACAATAGGGTGGTGAAGGCCTGGGGAAGGGCGGGACCAGGTAGAGGGGGGCAATGAGGTAAAAAAAGGGGGACATCTATAATATTCTCAACAATAAAGATTTTAAAATAAATAAATAAAAGCAGCATTGTCTACCCCAGGAATATTATTTGGCATAAGGAAGTGCATAACATAATCTATCAATTACCAATTATGTAAACTTTTAAAGTTTAAGTATTGGAAGCAATTACTTGTTTTGGAAATGTTTTATACCTTCTGACTGTCAAATGTGTATACCTTAGCCAACTTATTTCTTCCTTCCAGAGTGTGCCTTTAATCAGTGTTTACAAATACACCACTAGAGACTTAGTTTGAAATGTGAGATTAAATTTTGAAATTTGTTTCAATAAATGAATGAAGGTTTAATCATTTTGTTGACTTTTAATGCTGATTTAATAAGTAGTTTTTTGAAGATCAGATGTTAACACAAACAAACAAACAAACAAACAAAAAGCCTGAGATCTATGTTTGTGGGCAAATAAATAAAACATTGACATCCATTTTGCAAGCCTCTTCAAAATAACTTCCTTTCTAGTCCTGAATTACATTTTACTTAAATAAAATTCCAGTATCATAATATAAAAAAATAATTGTGCCTCAGTGACATCAGAGTGCGCCCTAAAGGTCACGAACAGAACAAAGTACAATACAACAGTTGTTCCAACTTTCCCAGGTGTGTCAAGCATTGTGCTGGTCTGGAGGCTTCCCCTAACTTCTCGGAGGAGTTGAGTCTGTTACATCCTCAAGTTACATAACAGCAGGCAATCTGTATTGGATTCAGATGAGCAAGTGTGTCCATTAGGCCCAAGGAGGAGCAAGGAGATTTTGGCTAGTTCTTCTGTGAATGTGACTCTTGCTCTTTTTCATTGGGTTTGAATGTGAGAAAATACAGTAGGAAGTGTGCTATGACAACTTTGAAGGAAGAAGTTGCTGAATGCGAAGCCTTCGTGGATGAGCAATGCACAAAAGGAAATGGGACCTGCTAACAGGATTGAGCCTTGGGTCATGTCGTCCTGAAGCCCGCCCATTTTGGTGTGTCTTTGTTTATTTGTTTTTAGCTTTGATGTTGAATTCTGTGTGTTTCTTGTTAATTATAAAATCAATCTGGGGAGGATGTCCTGTCACTGTAACCATCCCAAATGATAGAGTAGGTCTCATGTTGGTTACTTTTATGTTTGTATATGTAAGAAATCCTTGAACACCAAACCAAGGAGAAGACTCACACTTAGAGTCCAGTACCTGGTCCAAGCTAGGACCACGCCTTACCATTTTTCAGGACATCACTGGGCCCATCTGGCCTTCGCACAGCAGCAAGCTAGACGTCTATGCTCCAATAGAGTTTTGTGTCCCTTGCAACTTCATTTTAATATTTTACTTGGGGACCACATGGTATGAAATACTGTCATCTGATGTATTCTGTATGGAACCACTCCAGACTGTGAGGTTTTGCATGGTCTAGTGACTGGGCATTTTTGTGACGGAGGTTGTGACGTCTGCTGGTTGAACCATTATGATTTATCAGAAACGATGCGTTCTGTGCTCTTTGTCTTTTTTCTCTTTTCCCCTTTTTGTCAAGGATGAAGAGTTAAATGTGGACTGTATGTAAAATCCTTCATCCTTGTACTCATTTTAAGGTCCAAGCAGGTGCACCTCTGTATAGCCCAGTGTTGTACAAGCCCTTTGAGTATGACCCCAACCCCAAAAACTCAGTTATAACTTCTGTCTAAGAAAAGTATATAATAACTCTTGATTGAACTTTATCAAACATTTACCTGACTAAAAGCAATCATACACTGTAGTGTTTGTGCCCTTGATTTATAGACCAGGTTACTCAAACTCAGAGGTCCTGGGACTAGAAGACAGGTTTTTTAACATCAAGGTCAGTCTCCTACCAGCATTCACTTTGCGCACTAAGGTACCCAGTAAATGCAAGTACGCCCTTCTTGCATCTGAGGATGCAAGGACCCGTATGGCCTTGCCCAAAAAGGCATGTCGGCAAGAATAATCACATGTTGTGCCTATGCTGTCCTCTACACTTCTTTCCTTCCTTTAACTCTGTCCTTCTCACACCATACCCAGAATATGCAGGTGAGCTTGGACACACACACACACACACACACACACACACACAGTCGCTCATTACATTACTTTCTGGACTAGCCCTGTTTGCATTTTGTTTTTCTAAATATGATTTGCCAAGGACCTTCTTTTCAACCAGTGCAAAGATTATTATGCACTTTTTTGTCCATGAAAAATCACATATTTGATAAAAATGTTTTTGCTTACTTTTGATGTGAAGAAAATGGAAGACAACATTTGCCTGCTTAAACGTATTAGAGTCTGTTATTAGTTAATAAAATATGTCTGTTTACTTTTCTTTGCAAAAATGTGTTGTGCCATACCAAATATTTTGCAGTGATTGCAAGCTGCCAAGAAAGAAAGTCTCAAAGGGTATTTTAGTGTTATTTTTAAACTCAGCAAAATCAGCTCCATTTCGGACTTTTATTAGAACAAGACATCAGATCTTTTTCTAAGAGCTAGTCACTGATTCACCTCCTGGGCCTTCCCTTCAATGCTCATGAAAAGGTCAGGTGGGCGTGAAAGGGAGCTTTCAGAAACTGTTCTACTTGCTCTTTGCAACAATATCATCTTCCTCTGAGGCCTTGATCAGAAGTGGATTTTGATCCTTTTGTGGTGGAGAAGCCTGCAATAGTACTGCCTCAGCCTTCTCTAGAGCTCATTTTCAATACAGCTCCAAAACATGACAGCATTTTCCAGGAGACATAACAGATAGCTCTGCACAGAGAAATGCCCAACAGCATTCTCACATCTCATCTCACAGTCTCTTGCTTTAGGAGATTATAAGAATTTTTAAACTTTTATTTTGAAATAATTTTAAAGCACATCTCCTCTGTAAAATAGTGACTATGTTAAAAGACATTTCTTTGGTTGTTTTGCATGAAAATATTTAAATACATCTAGATTGTGGGCTTCTTACAGCTCAAACTATACCTTACTCTCTGTGGTCAGACTGACTGGATTTATTTTTCAGATTATATCAGTTCATGTACTTCAGGATACTGGAGAATATCTTTAATGTCTCTTAGTAGTATGCTATTGTTACCAATCTACTAGAGTAAGTAGTCTAAAACTAAAGGGTCTCAACTACTTATTTATAGATATTTTTCTATAGTAAGTACTAATATGCCTTGTCAAGCATGTGTTTGAAAAAATATTTGCTTCCTAAAAATTTATCACCCAGAGGCTATAAAAATTATACATTTGATTATTTTTTAAGGATTATTTCAAAACCTTCATGCTAAAAAGTTAGAAAAGAAAAAAATAATTTTACTCTTGTCATTCAACTGCATCTAGCTAGAATAGATGTTCTATTTTTGAGGATTAGAGAAGAAAATGGATATATATTTTTCTTCTCTTGCCTTTCAAAAACATATTTTTATTATTGATTTCAGAGAGGGGGAGAGAGAGATAGAAATATCAATGAGAGGGAATCATTGATCAGATGCTTCCTGCATGCTCCTCATTGGGAATAGAGCCACAGCTTGGGCATGTGCCATGACCAGAAATTGAACCATGACCTCCTGGTTCATAGGTCAACACTCAACCACTGAACCATACCAACTGGGCTCTATTAGCTTTTTTAAAATAAATTATAATGAGTTTAATTCACATTCTTTTCTTTAACCATTATTTAATGATTCGCCAAATTATATATTCTTCCCAGATTTTCCTCAACCTCCAGTCCTGAATCCAACTTGGCATCTCCCTTTTGATGTTCTGCAAACACCTAAACTCACATCCCCCCAGACCTGCCCCTCCTCTGGCTGACCCTCCGCCATTGGCAGCACCTTCATCCATTCAATTGGCCAAGCCAGTGTTCTGTGAGTTATCTTTGACTTCTGACTTTTTCTCATCTGCCTTTCCTAATCACTTACTGACATCTTCTGAGAAAAGACTCCTGGTCTTGGCCAGTCTGTCTTTCATTGTAGCTGCAGTCCTCATCTATTTTTGGACTTCGGAAGTTCTGAAATTTTTAACCCATACCTACCAGCCCAACGGTAGCTGGCCACATGCTGATATGACATGTGAGAGAACGAAGAGTGGAAGTAAACTGCTTCTCTAGACCATCGTCACCTGCATGGACACTAGGAGTCCTGCAGTGATGACCAGCGAGTGTTTTAGCTTCTGAGGTGTAACGGAAGTGTTAGGAGGAAGGGGCACATGGCATGCACACCCTGCCATCCTCCTGAGTCCTCTTCTTTGAGGAGTAAAAGCAGGTAAGCTACAGGCTCATTGCTCCAAAGGGTTTTAGATAAAGCAACATCCCATTAAGTGGGAACTGTGGGGCTTTCTGCTGCATTTGGAAAAGAGTTATTATGAGCCCTTTGTCCATCCACAATTTCTTGTGCTGTTGCTAATTTACTAAGGTAATGTTTCATGAGCAAAATCATCTCAAATACAAAGCAGCCCAATTTCCGTTTGTTAATGAAGACCATATGTTAAAAGTGTAATTAAAATGTGATTTATTAGAAATCGATATTTTTAAATTCTTTGAAATCTAATTCTAGATTTCTAGAATTAATACTAGTATATTAAGAATTTACTTCTCTGACCCTAAGAAGTGGGAAATAGCTTCAAGGTTTAATACATTTATATATGTTATTTTGAAATAACTTAGTTGGTTTCTTTAAAATTTAAGTATGTCATTATTGTTCTTATGAACACATTGAATTTACAGCAATTTTCTTTTTATTATCTCTTAAGATATTCAATACAGGTCAATGCTGCATCGTAAACACAAACTCATAAAGAACCCTTCCCCTCCCCCACCTTAAATTCTGTCATCACCCATTGTAGTTATGTGCTGCTTAACAATAGGAATATGTTTTGAGAAACGCATTGTTAGGCAATTTTGTCATCAAGGGAACATCATAGACTCAATGTACACAAACCAAAATTGTACGGCCTACTACACACTGAGGCTACGTGGAGTGGCTTGCTGCTCTAGACTACAACCCAGGACTGTATGTTACTGTACAAAACAACCCAAGGTTAAACCAAGCACAAGAGAAAGGGATGCTATCGAGAGGTGCCGTCAACTCGAGATGTATGAAGCTGCTGCTGACATAACATGGCATACTGTTTTATAGTAAACTTTTTCTTTTTATAAGTGGAAAGAGTATACTCTCAAATGATAAAAAAATCATTGTGTGGTAAATACATAAAGCATTACCAGTAGTTTGTTATCATTACCGAGCATTAGGTGCTGTACATAACTGTATGAGCTATACTTTCATATGACTAGCAGCATGGTGTGTTGTTAAGCATCACCACAAACACGTGAGTAAAGAATTCGCTGTGCTGTGACCTTACCAAGGCTAGCAATAGGAACTTTTCAGTTCCATCATAACCTCATAGGGCCACCGTCATAAAGGAGGCTTATGATTGACCAACATGTCCTTGGGCAAACCATGACTGTGCCTGCAAGGTGAAGGTGCAGTGGTTCACAGTGAGGCTGCCTGCAGTCGCCCCCTATTACTGCACTGCATTTGATAAAGCAAGGCCTGCTGCTTCGGCTTAGTTTTATTATATCTTTTTGTTCAAAGCCTGCTCCTCTGCCTCACTGTTTTTACTATCACAGGGTACTCTGTGTCTGAACGGACCTGTTCATTTAACAATCCCTCCTAAATAGCTCTCAAAAAGTGCCCCTCTGGCCAAGTCCTCCTCCAGTAGAATTGATGGCACTATCACCTCTTTCCAGAACTGTTCTGACAAACTCTAAACTCTCTCTTCCTCCTGCTTTCATTTATCTCTAATTCATAATCACCCATGACCAATGTGATTCTTTTAAAATGCAAATTCCCTTATATTTATCTTCGGTGTCTCCTCTGTCAGTGGGACAGGATAAAGCTCTTCTCCTTAGCATGATGATATGTAAGGCCTCTTATGAAAGAACCTCCCTGGTATCCGCCTTCCCAGCTTCCCCGTTTCCCTTCACTCTTGTGCATCCTGGATGTCATTGGAGCCCCGTGTCGCTCTCCGAATGTGCCTGACATTTCTGGCCTCCTTGCGGCATCATATGTCTACACGTAGCTTGTCCCATCTTGTCTTTCTTGAGAACAACTTTCGACTCAATTCAAATATCATCTCTACTGGCCCGCCTTCTTTCACAGGGTTAGTGACCTCCTCTTCTGCATCTCAATGAGCCCCTGGGCACACCACTACTCTATGTGTTTGAGTGACTCTCTCTTCCACATTTTATTAGTCTGGATGTCCCCAGCACCAACTAGAATGCCTGAAAAATAGTAGACATGAACAATATAAAATTTTATTTAACAAAAGAGTGAATGGATGAGCCAGAGGGAGTTTTGCTTTGGGCAATTTAGCTAACAGAAGATGAACTTAAAGGTGGGAAAAAGAAAGTTATTAAACTTAAAGGTAGGAAAAAGAAAGCTATTAATCAAACACTATTTTACCAATTGATTAAAAAGTCACAGTTTTTGCAAAGACAAACAATTTCAACATTTTGGACTCATAACTGTCAATCTGACCCTTCTCCTCTCCGTCTTTCCACCACAGTTTTACCACGCTGACCACTCTCCCATGTGTTGTTTCTGGACCTCACTCTTCATTTATTCCTGTCAGTAAGCTTCTGCTTTCTCTTAGCCTTATGTCTATTTTTAACAGTCTCATGACTCTTGCCACTTTGATCAATTATTAACTAATCTAGACTAAAGGGGAAAGACATAGCATTTGTGGATAGTAACTTTAATTGAGATTCAGAGGAATTGAGATTCAATTTGGACTTTGGGTGCTAAGTTTTATGCATGAGCAGATTTGTGTTGCTTTAAATATACCATAATGTTTGTTGCTGTTTTTAATTTTCAAGGTTAAATTTTTAGACACTGTTTTTTCCAAAGACTTGCTTAAAATTCTTGTAATCGGTTCCAGATGAAGCATTGAGCCTGGAAAGGTCTCCATGGTTTGAACTGTTAGACTTCATATAATTGAGCATAAATAATAGGAATATGATACAGGAATAAGTTATTCCTTTCAATTAAGAATTTGATTCAAACAATAAAGCACAGAAAATACTCAGTTTCTAACTGCTACCATTAAAATAAAGAATTCACAATTTAGGGCAATATCTTAAAAATGTGAATATCTACATATTATCTGAAATTTCATTATATCAATAGTTAAATGATATTGTTTGTTCTAATCATACATAATGATATTGCTTAAATATATTCTTATTGATTTTAGAGAGAGAGGAAGGGAGAGAGAGACACATTGATGAGAGAGAAACATTGATTGGCTGTCTCTTGCACACCTCCTACTAGGAATCGAGCTCACAACCCAGGCACGTGCCCTGACAGGGCATCAATTCAGTGACCTCTTGGTGCATAGGTCAATGCTCAACCACTGAGCCACACTGGCCAGGCCATAATCATATTTTTCCTTTTAAGACTACATGAAGAACCTACTTTAATGATAATTTTAAAAATGTCACCATTTATTGGATTTTACTATGTATGTGTCTGGCATCTAGTTTACATCATTTAATTTAAATCTAAGGACAAACTGTGAGGGAGCACTATTTCTCTGCTAATGAGAACATGGACCCTCGGGAGGAAAGAATAAACAGGTCTTGAGTGGAGGGGCAGGGACTTTAATCCAGGGCTGTCTGACTCAGAGGGCTGCTCCCAGAGCTACTCGTCCCTCCTGCCTGTCGCCTGCACACACACATTGCTCCCATGCTTAGAGGTGGGAGTGCTTCAGGACAAACTGATTTAGTTCTGTTGTTTTGTGACTTGGATACAACTCAGCCTCAAACTCCCTCCAGGCCATCTCCCATGTCCAGTCACTAGAGGAGCAGCTTAAAGAGATGAAGGCCTGTTTTGTCTTAAAAAAAAAAAATATATATATATATATATATATATATATATATATATATATATATATATTATTGATTTCAGAGTGGAAGGGAGAGGGAGAGAGATAGAAACATTAATGATGAGAGAGAATCATTGATTGGCTGCCCCCTACTCATCCCACACTGGGAATTGAGCCTCCCACCCCAGCTTGTGCCCTGACTGGGAATTGGACCATGACCTCCTAGTTCGAACCTGATGCTCAACCACTGAGCCATGCTGGCCGGGCTAGTTTGTCTTTTTAATGTTCCATTTCAGGACTCGTCATACTGCTTCCCTTGTGACAAGCAGAGAGTAAGTGAAATAGTATTTGAGGCTTATGCTTAAGCAGCTGATGCCAGACTTCGTCAGGCAGAAGAATTATTGCAGGAGCCAGTTAAAATGCAGATTTCAGGGCCTCATCCTTCACACAAATTTGATTAACCTGGGGTGGGCCTGGTTGTCTAAATTAGTAGCCAGCATTCCTGATTCTGATGTAGTTGATACACTGAACAGAATTTGAGAATCACTGCTTGGACCCCAGATCAATGCTGTTCAATAGAGAGATAACACAGGTCACAAATGGATCATTTAAATTGTTACACTAGTCATCTTTAAAAAATAAAAAAGAAACAGGTAAAATTAATTTTTAAAAAATTAATATTTGTCTAGTTCATGCATTAGCCCAGCCGGTGTGGCTCAGTGGTTGAGTGTCAAGTCATGTACCAAGAAGTTGATGGTTTAATTCCTGGTCTCGATCCCCAGTGGGGGGCATGCAGGAGACATCCAATTGATGTTGATGTTTCCCTCTCATCAATGTTTTTATCTCTCTCTCCCTCTTCCTTTCTCTTCCTCTGAAATTAAAAAAAAACTCTATTAAAAATATACATATTTAAAGTTGGAATCAATATAAAAATCATTAAAATATTTAGAATATTTTCATACCAATTCTTACAGTATTTTACACTTTGAGCACCTGTCAGTTTAGATCAGCCACCTATCAAGGGCTCGGTAGCCACTTGTGGCTGATGGCTGCCATATGTGATAGTGCAGATCAAGAACTAGAGAGAACAATAGTCAGGGCTTGATTTCAAGGTCAAATGATAACTGAGGGTCAGACAAGTTCACAAGCATGTTTTGAAATCAATTGCTGTGGCAGACATGTCACATCAGCTGGAAGTAGGCATGAAAACAGATTGATTAGAATCTAGAGGTATCCTCCTAGAGGAGATGAAGTAGGATAAAGTGAAGGAACAGCACAAGGCAACCAGTAGGGCTTCAGGGAAGGTGAGGGCCCCCGTCTGGTACACATTGTTTGGTACCTTCCTGATGGGCTGAGGATGGGCAAAGCAGGGGGTGGGCAGGTGCTTAGGGCTACATAGTTTAGTTATCTGTACCATGAGGATACCAGAAAAATTCATCTCTAAATCCTCTCATTGCTAAAATTAGATGATTCTGTGGTTATGAAGACTGTCCTGTGTCCATCCATGGAGAATAATGTCCTTAGTCTACCTGGAGAAACTATCTTTCTAGTGGTTCCCTCCTGGTCAATTTCAAACCTTTGAAGGCTTGAACTTGGCAGATAGTATCCTTGTGTATTCTACTATACACAGAATTGAAGTTTTATACCCATACCTAATTCTAATTTTAAAGGGCTGGACCCCTTTCCCTGAAAGGCAATTTTAAATTGCACTGGAACAGAAAGCACTCCAGCATTGTTACAAAACTATGTGGTTTGTTATTCACAAATTATACAAAGGCATGGTTTTTGAGTTGCATAAAAATGGCTTCTCTGTGTTGTACACTTGAAGTTCATGGAAAGCCTCACAAACACAATATACAAACTATTGACATGTTTTGCAGTTTGTGATTAATTAGAACTTTGATTCAGACTTAGATTATAGCTCGGTTTTTCAGTTTGCTGGCATATATACTACTCTCATGTACTAACACATCCTAATAGCTCAAATATTTACTGCCACACATATACACACGTATAATTAATCAATCAGTCAATCAATCAATTAATTATTATTGAGTTTGTATTTAATAATACTAAATCATGTAAATTGGCCAAAGCGAGGAAAATTAAAGCTAGAAGACACAGTACTCTCTAACAATTAGGAGAAATGAAACACAAAGGCATATTTGCCAAGGTCTGATGTATAATACATGTGCATTACGAGTTTAGAGGAGGGAGAGGTTTTCCTGGGCTAGGTTAGTAGGGAAAGGATTTTTAAAACCAGATTGAACTTGAATCTGGTTTTAATGATGACCTTAAGGTTTCTAAGACGATAGCCTTGAATCCACTGATAATCCATTATAGTCAATTTCAGTGGTTGGGTGGGGCTGCTGAAGACAAAGTAACTGGTGCTGTTGGCATCTCAGTATATCCCACCCCCCATTTTAGCTTATGGTGAATGTCAGCTGGGGGGAGGAGCTTCCCTATTCCGCTCTGGTAAGCAAGCCTGGATGCTAGAACCAAGGCTCAGAATAGCCCATGGTGATCTCCACACACCCCAAAGGGGATGGAGTGGTGATCTCCTCCACACACAGGAAGGATGTGGGCTAGCATGTTCTGCACCAGCAGAGATAGTGGAAGGAAGAAGAGGGGAAAGATAGATTAGAAACTCAAGTTCCACTTTGCGACAGACGCAACTACAAATTTGTGTATGGTAATATTAATCTTCATGAGTACTCAACTGTAGCCTTTTGGGTTTTTTTTTAATATATATATTTTATTGGTGTTTTTTGTTTGTTTGTTTGTTTGTTTTTTGTTTGTTTGTTTGTTTTTTACAGAGAGGGAGAAGGACAGAGAGTTAGAAACATCAATGGAAGAGAAACATTGATCAGCTGCCTCTTGCACACCTCCTACTGGGGATGTGCCCGCAACCAAGGTACATGCCCTTGACTGGAATTGAACCTGGGACCCTTCAGTCCACAGGCTGATGCTCCATCCACTGAACCAAACTGGCCAGGGCTAGCCTTTTGGTTTTAATTATCCTTGTGAATAATAAAAATACATTACACATATTATTCATTTTTTAGCAGTAATAATGCTAATTAAGATGTTTTGTAGTTTTAAAGCCCTTTCCATGGAGCTTTTCATAATGAACCTGAGAAGTATTAACTATAAACTGTATGTGGTTTCAACTGTATTGCTCTGAAATAAAATTCCTAAATTCTGAAATTCCCAAATGGATTGTTGGGGCACCCTCAAATCCCACAAACGATGTTAAGAAGTTTATAACAACTTGAGATTCTTTGCTTTATCATGTACAAACATCCCAAGCAGGTCTAACTTTTTATGAGGAAGGAGCAGAAGGCTGTGCATTGTCATTCTCTGAGATGTGTTGTGACAGGCACAGCTACTCTCTTTAAAATATCCTTATCACTCTGTCATGGTGTCTAATATTCCCCAATTAACCTTGCTTTTTAATAGGACTTTGAAAATACTTGTAAATGGACATGTTTTCTCTGTGGGATGAGACATATTAGCATTGACAACATAAACATAATTTCCAATTCACTGGTCATTACATGAATTACTTGGCCAGGGGCCTCACGCTCAGGTTGTTTGGGGAAAGCAATGCCATGTGGGGCATGTGACTACCTGGGTGCAGTTGAAAGTATGAGGTACTGAGTGTGGTGATGGTGGGCAAATGGTTGCTTCCAAAAGGAGGAAATACATGCATAAAGGAGACAAGTGACAGGAAAGATAAATGTTGCTTAAGGTGAAAATGTTATTTATCACCTACAGTGTTTCTCTGATACCAAGAGGCAGGGGAAAAGGTCTTATGATTTATTTATTCCCTGTGTCTTTTAGAAAAGATTAAAATTTGGGAGTCTCAAAAGAAAAAAATATATATATAAAATCCACTCATAGGTATATGGTATATGCCCCATGAGTTGAAAATGAACATTCAGATAAAAACTTGCCCATGAGTACACATAGCAGCACTTTTCAAAACAAGCAAAAGGTAAAAACTACTCAAATGTCCATCTACAGATGAATGGATAAACAAAATTTGGTGTGTACATACAATGGGATATCATTCAGTCATAAATAATGAAGTTCTGACACATGCTACGATATGAATAAACCTTGATAACATTATGGCAAGTGAAAGAAACCAAGCACAAAAGGTCATGTATTGTGTGCTTCCATTTATGCAAAGAATCCAAAATAAACAAACCCACAGAGACAGAAAGATTAGTAGTTGCCAATTAGTGGTTGCTAGGGAATAGGGGGCACAGGACAATGACTGACCAATGAGTATGGGGTTTCTTTTGGGGGTGATGGAAAAATAAGAAGAAAAAGTAATTGTTTTCAGAGACTTGCCAGAATGAGTTAGACTCTGGGCTTTCCTTCCTTTAGGCCGGCTGAAATGTTTCTTTCATCTTCTCAGTATTTGCTATTATCTTGTCAATGTTTGCCTCTCCACCGAGGCACTCAGTGTTCACTTTCCAATGAGCACATGCCACCTCCCAGGAGCGGGCTTGCTGGAGTCCTTATTTTCCGCTTCCCACCACGCAGTTGCACACCCGAATGAGCTCTGTAATGCTCAGAAATGCGGAGGCCAGCGGATGAAGCGTGGATTTGGAAGAAGTCCCCTCATCATTGCCCTGTCTGTCAAATGTGACGCTGTAGAATATTGGGTCCCTAGGAAGTTGCCTCCCTCTAGCAGTCTGTCCTAGCAGAGGATGTGACCTTTATCTCGCCACTGGGAGTACTGGTGCAATATGGTGCTGGGAGCATTGCATTGTATGGATGTGCATTCTGCTTGGAATATAAAAGAATGCCTCATGCCCTGAACAAACAGACTTTGAATAGAAAACTGCTTGTATCGCATTAGCCACATGGGCTAAGTGGACTAACAGTATTGAATGCCAGACACTAATTATGACTTCTCAAAGATAATTTAATCTAATTGGTATAAGAAGATCAGAAAATGGGTAGTCTTCTTCCCATTGGATGGGCATTCGGGCTGAAAGACGTAAGTTAGCTTCTTAATTTCACAAAGCAGGTGCAAGGGAGAGACAAGACTTGAATGCAGGTCTTTCTAACTCAACTTCAAGCCCATTCTTGGTTCCTTTTACCATAATAGACAATGAAATGTAAACACAGACACACGAACTCAATTATGAGAGCTGAGAAATTGAAGTCTGGGCCTATTGGAGGACTGCCCTCAAATAAAAGCAGCCTGCCGCTTCTCGGCTTGTATTGGTTGTGACTGATATTTGCATGCAGAAGTACAATTCTACTGAAACTTGAACTACACAGGGCAAGAGATGTCAGGCTTCCACTTGTTTAAAAGCTAGCCAGTGGGTAAAGTCCCTGTGGAGATCAGTTTTACCTCCTTCTTCTCCAGATGCTTGCTCAATCTCTCATACTCTGAGTCCATGAAGAAGTTAATCTTTGTATTGAAATGTACTTTGTACTTAAAGGTAATTTGAGGCCCAGTACGCGATACCATGCCATTGTACCGTACTTTATTGCTCTATTACAAGCATTATTTCATGTCCTGCTGTTGAAGTCTGTTCCCTTTCAGACCTTAAAGCACGCAATGCAAACTGCTTTGTCACCCATGATATATGCCGAAGTCACAGGTGGGGAGGAGGTGTGAAGAATTTTTATTCTCACTGTCTTTATGATGTTAATGATTCTCTTGACAAAAACCACTTCATTTTATGTAAAATTAAAAATTCATAACCTGTGAATCCCATAAAGACTTTCTACCAGCAAACCACAGGCTACCCCTGAAGTAAATATAGTCAATTCTGTTTGTACTTTTAAAGACAAACAGGAAAAAAAAAAACTTTAAGAATTCTTTGACCCTGCTTTTTGCCATCTGAATCGTCATGGTTGAGCGGAAAATCAATGAAGTGCTGGGAGAATTGCACCTCAGTGTTGCCGACAAGGCACACAAAAATCCAACTTCTCACATGAGATGAAGATTGCCTTTGCTTCATTTACTCTCTTAAGACACATTAAAATCAAAGCTACCACCCCATTTGGCCATCTGTCAATGCTCACTACACAGTAAGTGGGTAGACTTTGTTCCTCGATCACCAGAATAGGAGGATGTTTTGTTGTTGTAATAAATGGTTTTAGGCTTAAGAGATGAAAATAAATCAATGCAATTTATATAAAGTTGGAGTGGAAGTGTTCGATGGAGTTTTCTAAGCTACAGAGAATTATATATGGGTGAGTTGTAATAAATAAAGCACAGCTTTCGCCGTTTACACAAATAAATGATAAAGAGGAAATAAATCAATGGATAGCCTTTTATTTGGAATAATCTCTTGCTTTAACATAATGCATACAACAGTCCTTTGATCATTAAATTGCAAATTTCACGTCTGAATGTCATATGGTAAATAATGGCTCCCAGTTTCACTCCTCAAGTTCCACTTCCAAAGTTTTAGACCAACCCCGAAAACCCGCTTTCTGAAGGTTCCCAGGCCAATTGTTCTCCTGTTTAGCAACAATGCAGCGCCTCTTAGCAATGGCTTGTGTTCTCAGATTGAACGCGCTGAACCCAGTTTGCTGACCCTGAACGCAGCTGAACACAAGTGCTCGCTCTGCAGGTGCTCATGAATGGAACTTGTGTGGCCAACATCTCCAGAGCTGTTCCAGGGAGCAGGGCCACCCTGGGCCTCGCTGGCAGGCAGCAGATGCTCTTGTTCTTCTCCTATCTGAGCCCTAAGTCTCTTCCTCACTTTACCGTTTGCTATAGATTAGGCTCCAGCCTATGTTGGCAGGTCCGACCAGGCACAAAGAGTACCAAGGCCTGAGCAGCGGAAATAACGCTTCAGTCACAGGTTCTTCTAAACTTGGTTTTATGCAGAGAGTTGGGATTTAGCCTAGTGGTAAATATAGAAACCATGAAATGTGTAATCTTGGGGGAAAACTATATAATGTAAAACTCTAGTCAAAATGGTTTCCCCTCAAAAAGGACCTCTTCTCTTTTCAAGGCTCAATTTGTTTTGGTGAAAGTCTAATATGCCACTATGCCTTTGAAAAAAAATGTAAAATAATAAAAACAGTACAACAGTGTTATCTGGCATGGGTTCTGTGCAAACACTAATTCTGCTGGTTCATTGGTATTCTGGTTTAGGCAGTATACTCATTTAGATATTAACAGGCACAGAAATGCTACATTAAATGTTTAAACTGTACATAATGAATGTATACCACTTGATGAGTTTGGAGGTAAAAATATACCTGTGAACACATCACCACAACCTGTGCCAGAAATCTATCCATTACCTCTAAAAGTTTCTTCCATCCTTCTTATTTTTATTTTACTTTTTTTGTGTGATAAGGTGTTTTTTTTTAATTATTTTTAATGTGGTAAAATATACGTAACAATATTTTCCATTTTAACCATTTTTAAGTATACAGTTCAATGGCTCTAAGTACCTTCACATTGTTGTACAACTATCACCACCATTTTTACCAAAAACCTTTTTATTATCCTCAACAGTAACTCTGTTCCCATTAAACAATAACTCTCCCTTTTCCCCTCCTTTAACACAAGACCTGCCTTGTTAGCAAAATTGTGAGTATACAACACAGTTAACATAGATATCACGCTGCTTTGTGGGACTTGTTCATCTTGTATAACTAAAACTCTTTGACTAATATCTCCCATTTCCTCCTCTCCTCAAATCTGGAAACCACATCTGCTTCTATGAGTTTGACTGTTTCAGATTTATCTGTTATAAGGGGTATTGCGCAGTATTTGTAAACAACCTAAATGTCCATCAACAGATAACTGGATAAAGAACAGGTGGTATATACATGCAAG
Organism: Murina feae; assembly: GCA_004026665.1. Classification (NCBI taxonomy): domain Eukaryota; kingdom Metazoa; phylum Chordata; class Mammalia; order Chiroptera; family Vespertilionidae; genus Murina; species Murina feae. The sequence goes on from PVJC01009811.1 coordinate 27,007, forward strand.
GTATTACTATTCAACTTTTAAAAAGAAGGACATTCCGCCATTCATGGCAAAAAGGATGAACCTGAGGATACTATGCTAAGCGAAATCAGCCAGACCCAAATGGACCCACTTCTATATGATGTTCAGTCAGGTGGACAGACTTCACAGGTTTCCGAGTGTACACTCACTTGAATCTAAAAACTACCCCCAACACTTTCTTTAGCCACATCCTTTCCATGTGCTAGTTAATTGGCACCAACTCTCCTTGGGCTAATGTTTACCCAACTCCCTTGGACTGGGTGTACCTTTTGTCCCAGCCAGTTCTCCAGCTCTATTAGGATCAACCTTAGCTTGTTTGCTTTCCTTCTTTATTCCTAAGGCCATGCCAATTTGGACACTGAGATTTTACACACAGAGATACACATAATATATGTAACATGTATAATATATATATATATATATATATATATATATATATATATATATATATATAAAATTATGCTATGTGCTCAAAAAGACTACTCCCCACCAAAAATAAAGCCACCATGAATATACACACATATCTTCTCAGCACCCTCTCACAAAAAGCAATTTGATTCTCCCCTCCTCAGGCAGTAATAAATGTATAGCTCTGGAAAGTGGATGTAGAGAGATATAATGTATCCAGTGGGCATAAGAACGACCAAAGTGGCGCAGGACTTTGTTTGAACCTAGTGACTATATGTATAACCCCCCAATCTAAGATATATAATTGACATACACACTGGTAATGGTAGGATGTTTTATATTAAAAAATGTCCCAATAAGCCTAAAGTAGTATTATACCAGCTACTCTGAAATGGGCAGCAAAACCCTCTCCCTCATCACCGTACCCTACAAGTGGGTCTGACAATAAAAATGGCTTTCTCCCTGTTTTCTGGAGTGAGGGTCTGATTTGTGAATGTGGAGAAGATTATGAATATCAAGTACAACACTGGGTGAATTTTTGGTGTTTGAGGTCTATCGAATGTTAAAAGGAGGAAAAAATTATGGGGGAAAAAGGAACTAGGTTAGAACATATGTTCAGAGGCACTTAGTACACTTTGGAAGTGAATTTATGTATTTCTAGGCTTTGGACCAGGAAGCTAATGAAAGTTCTTCTCAAGGTGAAAGAGACAATGTGAGGAAAAGAACCAGCTGTTCTTTGCATCTGCTGGAGACACAAATCAGAACAAAGGCAAAAGCTGCAGAGGGTGGGGGTGGGGGGCATGAATGCCTTTCACACAGCACAGCGGAAAGAAAGATGGCCACCCTCAGCATTCATGAATTGGAGGTAACTTTCATTTCACCCATTCTGCTCTTGGGAAGTTGACATTATAATAATGAAAAACATGTCAAGTTGGTGAGATTTGAATTGAGTGTGCACATTTGTTAGTATTGCTGGCTGCACAGGTACTTTTGTTGATGAAATGAAGTGCTCTATACTATTAAATCATTATTTCTTGCCACCTGTATTAATGCTCTAAGGGCGTTGCAAATGATATTCTTTCTTACAGTTGATTAACATCATACAGCTGACTGTCCCATTTGTGGGGAAATATACTAGGGTTATTTTTAGAAGAAAGGATAAGATTGTTTACAGGGCATTTATTTTTTTGCTCATAGATTTTTGAAGCCAAGGCACCCTTTCCAGACAGGTTTAGAAGAGATGATAATTAAAGAGGAGACAGAAAAGAACAAACATAAGAGAGAGATGGAGAGATCCCAGGAGTCTCTATGCAGCATGTTTCCTGTGCCTAAGAGCCTTTTCAGAAAGGCTTTGCATGAAATGAGGAGAAAAAGAAAAAAAAAAAACCTGGGAAAGATGCAAATGGATTGGAGTAATTGCCCTGTAACATTACGTAGGAGTTCGATAGTGACCTGAGCTCTGCTGTCCTCACTTCACGTGCTTTCCTCAGAGAAGGCTTAGTTTTGAAGAGCTGCACAGCATAAAACAAAACCCTTTCTCCTGACACTAACTTTACCTACTGCAATTTGTCCACAGTCGTTTTTTAAATTATAAAATATGTGTAGATTACTATAGAGAAAAAAATTATCAGTAGCAATTTGGTCAGGAAGTTCAAATAAGACTGTGTATACTGGCAGACATCCTGGCATTAGGCATATGATATTGGGGTCACTGAGCATAGTCTGTATAGTTCATGCAGTTCATGCATGGGAGTGGGCTCTCCAGATGTTTCTGGAATAGCTAGAGGAGTCAGACCCACACGCTGGGGGTGGTGATCAAGCACTATTTTTTTTTCTTAATCAGAAAACTTCAGTGGAGTGAATTATTCATGGCCATCAAAATGGAAGTGACAAAGACATGTAAAAGACTTTAATTTTGCTTTTCCTTACTCAGCATTTGCTTCATTGACCACTCTGTTTTAAATTTTCTTTGATAAAGTGGATATGGTATTTCTATTACATTATTCTATATTCTATTGCTAATACTAATAGTATATTTAGGGCAGTTATTAAGAATATTTAAAAATCAGTCATCAGACAATATATTTGCTCAAGCAATGCAATAGTAATTGAAGAAATCTCAACCTTGAACATTTGAGAATTGAATAATTACTAATATTTATTGAGTGCACACACTGTCCCAGACACTGTTTAAGACTTTAATTTGTATTAACTCATTTAAACCTATTACAACAACCATATGAGGCAGTTTTTGGGAAAGTAAAGCACATAGAACTCAAGTTGTCCCAAGTTACTCAACTGGTGACTGAAGAAAAGAAAAGATCTGAAGTCAGGCAGTCTGGAATCCTCTGTTAGATTTTCTTCCCCATTTTTTTGTAAGATGAGTAAAAGAGAAGACAAAAGTGGCATCTGACTTCAATTACTGCTCTCTTGTCAATAATACATTAAGCAAAAGAATTGACCATATAATCATATCAATTTGTCAGTCCCTAAACTCATCTTTTTCATTAAAACTGTTCCTAACAACTGAGCTTCTATCTCTTTTTACTCTCTGTTGAAGACACCACTCTCTTTGTAGTAACATATATTCAAAATATCTGACACTCCACACTCCATGCCTATCCGCCAACTTCTTTTTCATCTTTCAGACTTATCTGAAGAATTACCCCTCCTGTGAATCCCCTCTCCCCAGGGAAGTTGAGCATTCCTAATACTCATAGCTCCATTTCTCCTTCCTGGACCCAAAAAGCTGGTGTTTATGTTAGAATTACCCTGCAGATCCTGCATGTACACTAAGAGATTCAGGTCAGTGTGTCTTTCCCTAAATACACTTTCATTTCTTTCCCCTCTTCCTGCCCAGCAGTTTCACTTAGCCCCTTGGAAATTCATTTCTGGAACCCAGACCTGTAACTGGTACAATGTATCTGCTCAATAACTGAAGGAATGAAAAAAAAGGGGGCTCAGATCAAGTTGATACTAGAGATTTTCAGAAAAATAACTTCTAGAGTGTATGTCAGTACTTGCCTCACTCAATCGTGTGTTTTAGCTTCAATGTCACAATATTAATTACTCATAAGAATGAACTAAATTCAGTATGAAACAATGCCATTATATTCTATTAGAGGCCCAGTAAACTAATTCGTGCACCGGTGGGGTCCAGCGGCCCACCCCAATCAGGGATAGGGGGAGAAGACGCAGGAGGTTGGCCAGCCAGCCCCGCCCCCTGGTCAAACTCCTGGTCCAACTCCTAGTCAAGGGGACAATTTGCATATTGGCCTTTTATTATATAGGATAAATTCTACTTATCAGGGGAGATAATTTCATACTAATGTTAGACTAATACTTTACATTTGTAACATATAAGGTATTAATTTGTTTATTTGGAATTTGCAGATTTCTAAAATGACCAGAGTTCTGGATAACTGAAGCATATTGTGCAAAATGCCAGGCGATTGAAAATTATGTTGGCTATATAGAAAGAACTCTGTTCACTTATGAAAAAAATAATAAAGTTTAACTGATTTTTAGTTTTAAAAGTCTTTAAACATACAAAAATGTTTTAAAAACATAATTGCTGCTCTAACCGGTTTGGCTTAGTGGATAGAGCGTCGGCCTGCGGACTGAAAGGTCCCAGGTTCAATTCCGGTCAAGGGCATGTACCTTGGTTGTGGGCACATTCCCAGTAGGGGGTGTGCAGAATGCAGCTGATCGATGTTTCTCTCTCATCGATGTTTCTAACTCTCTATCCCTCTCCTTTACTCTCTGTAAAAAATTTAAAAATATATTAAAAAAACATAATTGCTGAATCATCTCATCATACTTTTCCCTAATTGCTTCAGCACATATCTATAGAAAACATTGTCATTATACATAAAAACAATGCCAATATCACCGCTAACGATATTAATTAAAATATCACCTAATTCTTAGCTTATATTTTAATGTTAGCTATTGTTGTTAAAATACTTAGTCATTTTTTAAAAAATAAAATCAGAATCACTCAATGATTCTTATTGCTGCAATAAGCTTACCTCCTTACGTTTCTTTTGTGCAGAAATTATCCATTGATTATTTGAAGGATTAGGCCAGTTGTTATTAGAATGCTTTACCTTTTGATTTATTTAATAACTCCCTGTTGTGTGTGTGTTTTAAATATTTTTATTGATTTTAAAGAGGAAGGGGAGGAGAGAGAGAGAGAGGAAGAAACATCAATGATGAGAGAGAATCATTGATTGGTTGTCCCCCTACTGGGGATCGAGCCTGCAATCCTGGCATGTGCCCTTGGCCAGAATCGAACCTGGGACTCTCTGTTCTGCAGGCTGATGCTCTATCCACTGAGCCAAACATGGTAGGGCCCTAATGGGTTCATTTAACTCGTTTTTCTTCCCTCTGTATTTCCCGTAATCGGAGAATTAGATCTAAAGACTTGATTAAAATCAGGTTAAATATTCTTAGCAGGCATCCTCACAGGTAAGGATGTGGCATTATATCAGAAAGTACATAAAGTCTGGTAATTTGATCAGCATGTGATGGTGTAGAGTCAGCAACGTTTGCAATGATAGGTGACTGATCTGGTCTCTTTGTGCCAAACAAACCTTCAAAGTCCCCTTTTCCAAAGATAAGGCTGTCATTGTCTCTGCCTTAATTTCTGGAATGTTGAGATTTTCACTATGTTTAGTGATGCGCTATTGGAAGCTCTTCAAAGGGCTAACGTATTAGAAACCACTCTCTGCCATTTACATTTTATCTTGAACCAGATTATTGACTTACAGGCCTATTGATTGAGGAAGGTACTTGAGGGAAAACAGAGAGCATGAGTCTTAATGAGTCTTAAACAGAGGCAGAAGGACACAAAAGTGGAAATTAGTCTAGTTGGCAGATATCAGGGTTTCTTAACAGTTACTTTTCAGTGGAATGGGCAGTTAGTGTAGACAGGGCAGTTAATTCAGGGATAGGGAGTGGGCGGTGAGGGTGAGAACAATCTATATTTTTTAATGGTCTGGAAGGATTCTCATCAACTGCAAGTACATTGTGGCCCCAACCTTTGAGTGTGTTACCCTAATGTTCAGCCTTCCGACCAGGGTTGTCCAAGTTTCACCAGGACAGTTGACTTTTCCTCTTCCTCTCTGATGTTACCAAGAAAAACACGAGCTGAGAACACTCCATAGAAGGAACTAACAATCCTCGTATTCTTTTCATACTTTGACTTTTTCTACCCAAGGTAACTGTTCTTTAAATATTTTTGCTTATTATCTCCACCTTCTGGAAGAAGGCAGGGAAGTTGAGGATGTTGGTTGTTTTCATAATCTCCAGAGCCTAGCCCATAGCAGAGTTTCAGTAAACAGTGTTGCTGTTGAATGAAGGAATAAATGAACCAACTGGAGATGGGCTGGGAACTGGTTTCTGTTGCAGTAACTCCTCTTCGTTGTTAATTCTATTAACTGTTTTCAGTGGAAGTTTTTAGATGATGATGTCCTGACTAAAAGAAACAAAAACATGTTTTCCTGAAGTCAATACCTTGCAATTCTAAAGATTTTATAGACCTTTCTCATGTACTTGAGGGATTGTCTCTAGGTATTGTTTGGATTATTTTAGGCGTATTTTCTGCAATCATGCATTTTGGATATAAGGAAGGAAAATGAGTTTAAATTTGTTTGTTCCTGTGATGTTTGTTCCTCTGTTAAAAATGTATATCAAATTGAAGAGATTGTTGGCATATACAGAAATTCAAAGCAACAATTTTTTCATGTGTTAGATGACATATAATTCCACTTAGAAAATAGTTTTCCTGCATTTCTCTCATGAGAAAATAGTGAATGAGTAAATAATAAAGAGTTATGGATGTTGACCTTTGAAACTCTCCCCAAAGCTGCATGACTACTGATAGGATGACATGAAAAGTCATTTCACTTATAATGAGATACCAAGCGGGCCTGTCTTCTTTTAAAACCTGGCATTTAAAAATACATTTACTTCTATTACGTACTGGCCTAACCTGCACCGGCTATTGCATATGACATATTAGCCGAGCAGATGTTTTAGACAATATGCTGGCAGCAATACAAGCAAAGAATAAAGTTTATAGTTTTGTTTCTTCAATCTCAGAATCACACAATTGAAAGAGCTTTTTTTTATCTGGCAATTTACTGCAAATGTTATGTAAACTGTCCATTAATTTTATGCCTACTGTGCAGCAGAACTCTTTAATGAAGAAATGGGGAGGGGTAGGAAATAGACATCCAGATTATAGGACATCTTTTCACTTTAGCAGAATCTTTTGTAGCCAATTTGCCTTTGACCTTGTGACCTTATGAATGACAAGGCAGATTAGAAGGATGTTCAGATATTTAAAGAATTGTATTTCTTTATACTAAAGGCGGAAGGGGGGTGGAGAAAAAGAAAAAGAATGTAAAGGAAATACATGATGATAGAAATTTTTATAATTATATTATTTTCATTATTCCTAGGTTATTAAAGAAGTGTAGGACTTGGGAAAAAAAAATTGTTCCAGAGAACAATTGCATTCATTTTACTGTCATGACCTCTACTGCAATTTATATTATGAACTCAAAATAAGCCTGTTTAATATTTCATTAAAATGTATAAAGTATAAACACACAGTAATATGTTACATAATGCATTTGCAAGTTGATATTCAAATGTGGGAGACTTCTGTATTCATGAAAGAATGACCTTCATATCCAGCGGCAGGATCACCAGTTTATTCAATTCTACGACATTTTTTATTTTATTCATGTGCCATATGAAAATAAGACATTCATATCGTCATCTCTAACAAGTGTTTTGTCAATCAGAGAGGGCACAAAACCATTTCTGTGTTCATTAGGTTGCCCTGCAAGCATTCGCCCCAATGACTTGGCAATGAATCGCAAGCTGAGCATCTGTGCTCAAGCATATGCATTTGTCTTTCTGAAATGCGCCTTTTCTTATCCAAACTTGCAGAATACGATTTTAAAAAATGAAAAATATGTGGTTTTTCATCCTATAGAATCGACGGGGCACATCCCACAATGGCAGAGAAGTAGAAATTTGGAGAAATAAGTAGAAATTAATTATTTTCAAGTCAATTAATAAAACAATACTACCAACCACACTACAATCAGGATGTTGAAATAATTTCTGAATTTCACATGGAGAATTCATTAAGATAAACAGATGTTCATTTGACACTATGATCTTCCCCTCCCCAAGCAGCAGCAATGCTGTTCTGACCAATCTTTTAGTTTTGAATTCCTAACCAATAGGAGGCACTGAAGAAACTATCCACCTATTTAAATTGGCTGCTTTCTTATCAACATTTTCTATCCTTTTGTTCAACAAAAGTAAAAGCTCTCTGTTTGACTATTGACCAAAGAGAGAAATTAAATGATTCTATGCCTACAAATAAAGTAGAATAGAAAATATTGCCACAAGTTAACACATGTCATTTGTTTTCTATGTTAATAGCAGAAAATCAACAGAAAGAATGAACCAATTTCTGATTTCTAAATTAAAGTTTCCTTCCCTGCCAGTCTACATTAGGTAATTAAGGAAGATTAAATGTACTTGAAAATTGAGCTAACAAATAATTAAAGGGTCCCTCCCACTGCTGTTTTCTGCAATCTGTTTTCTGGCATCTCTCAACTGAGATAATGAACAAGATAGTCTATATTATTGATAGGAGATGAGCCTTAATACAGTTGATTCTGATTATTACTGGTGAGAAAAATATCTTATTTTAGTATGGAAAGATTTCTATCTTTAGTGTTTTATTTATTCCTTTATTATATTATACTAGAGGCCTGGGGGATGGTCCCTCAGCCCAGCCTGTGCCCTCTCACGTCTGGGAACCCTCAGGGGATGTCTGACTGATGGCTTAGGCATCAGACATCCTTAGTGCTGCCACAGAGGTGGGAGAGGTTCCCCCTACTGCCACTGTGCTCACCAGCCATGAGCCCAGCTTTTGGCTGAGTGACACTCCCCCTGTGGGAGTGCACTGACCACCAGGAGGCACTTCCTTCATTGAGCAGCTGACCCTACTGGTCAGTGCACATCTTAATGACTGGTCATTCTGCCATTTGGTCAATTTGCATATTAGCCTTTTATTATATAGGACTAGAAACAACACAAATAAATTATATGCATTTAGCCCTAGCTGGTTTGGCTCTCTGGATAGAGTATTGGCCTGTGGACTCAAGGGTCCCAGGTTCGATTTTGGTCAAGGGCATGTACCTTGGTAGTGAGCACATCCCTATAGGGAGTGTGCAGGAGGCAGCTGATTGATGTTTCTCTCTCATCAATGTTTCTAACTCTATCCCTCTCCCTCCCTCTCTGTAAAAAATCAATATAATATATTTAAAAAAACAAAAAAACAACTCATTTAAGGTGGCTTTTTGTCCTAAATATTAAAAGAGTAGCAATGAAATTTCTAAGAGTTAATATAGGAGAATATTTCAAAATTAGAAGGTTGTTAAGTATGTCTCAAACAGGGCACAAAAGTCAACTGGACATAATGGAAAGCATTGATAAATATATGGATTTACTACTAAGATGTTATATTTATGAAAGATATAGTGAAGAAGAAATGGCAAGACAAAAAATGCTCAAAGATATTTGCAACACATAAACCATCAGGAAACTTGTTCCCAAAATATATAAAGATTTTACATCTCAAAAAAAACAACAACAACAACAACAATCAATACAATTTTAAAATATACCAGAAACTTGTAGAGGCGCTTATGAAATGAAGATATCCAAAGAGCCATTAAAGATATAAAAAGGTGCTCTGGCCAGTGTGGCTCAGTTGGTTGGAGCATTGTCTGGTACACTGAAAAGTCAAGGGTTGACTTTTTAGTCAGGGCACATACCTAGGTTGCAGGTTCTGTCCCCAGTTGGGGTGCATATGGGAGGTAAGGGGCTGATGTTTCCCTTTCATCTCTCTCTCTCTCTCTCTCTCTCTCTCTCTCTTTCTCTGAGGAAGAGAAAATATAAAAAGGTGCTTAACCTTGGTAGTCATCTAGGAAATGCAAATTAAAATACAATAAGACATCACTGTATATCCATTAGTATGACTAAAATTATAAAGACTGATAATAACAAGTGTTAGTGAGAGCATGAACCAACTGGGACTTCCTTAAACTGTTAGGCAATAGCTACTAAATTTGAAAACACACATATTCTTTAACCTATCAGTTTTGCTCTTAATTCTATCCTCATCAGAAATTCATACATATGTGCACACAAAAATGTATAATAATATCCATAATTAGTCCCAAATTTCAAACTTCTCAAATTCCCATTAACAGAAGATGGAAAAATAAGTTATGGTTTATTCACACAAGAAGATACCATACAGCAGTGGAAATTAACCAATTCCTTTTACATAAAGCAACATGGATGAATCTTCACAAATAATGAGGGATGGGTAGCAACATACATAAAAGAATTTAAACTGCAAGATTCCCTTTGGTAAATGTTTGAACACAGATAAAACTAATATGTGGTGTTAGAAATCAGGATAGGTTCTCTTTAGTGAGGCAGTAAGAATCACAAGGAAGCTTCTAGAGTACCAGTGATGTTCTATTTCTTGACTGTGGGGTAGTTAAATGGGTGAGTTAATTTTGTGATAATTCATTAAACTAGGCACAAATAATCTGAGCCCATTTCTATATGTATACTTAACTATGTACTATATATGTCATATTTCAATAACATTTGTTAATAATAAATAAAATGAAGCTTATTGCTGGATTTTTTATACACTGACAATTAAATGAGTATATTAGAGAAAAGTCAGCCCATTCAGGAATAAGATGTTGCCACAGAATTGTCTTTTACTTGGACAGATCATAGCCAATTCTATTTGACTACCTCCTTTTACTAATCCACTTCAATACTTGGCAATATTTATTTAACCAGGGGCTGGGTGCACAAAAATTTGTGCACTTGGAGCAGTGGGTGGATCCCTCAGCCCAGCCTGTGCCCTCTCACAATCTGGGTCCCCTTGGGGGATGTCCATCTGCTGGCTTGCCTGGGCAGTCTGGGTGAGGGGCTGAGGGCCGTTTTAAGGCTGTCCACAGTTCCTTCAGTGTTCGGGTCTCTACTGGGTACCTGGGCAGCCTGGGTGAAGGGCAGAGGGCCATTTTCAGGCTGCCCACAGCTCCCATTGACCCAACGTCCCTGTGAGACTGGCTGGAATAAGGTTTCTGGGATTTATTTATCTTCTATAATTGAAACTTTGTTACCTTGAGCAGAGGCTTAGGCAGATAACAAAGCCTCCTGTTTACTTCAGTTCCGTGGCTTCTATAATTAAAACATTGTTTCATGAGCAGAGGCCCAACCGGCCTGGGTAGGCAGTTGCAACAGAAGCCTCCCGTTTGCTCTAGCTCTGTGGCTACCAGCCTCCATCTTGGCTGGGTTAATTTGCATACAGGTGCTCTGATTGGCTGGGGACTTGGCTTGGCTGGTGGGCGTGGCTTAGGTGTCTCAGAGTGATGGTTAATTTGCATATTACTCTTTTATTAGAGTAGATGGTTTTTAATAGTATTAAAAATCGCTTTTTATTTGTACTTATTAGGACTCTGGGAATTTTTAAATTTTGTTTCATGATTATAAACTCCTGTAGGTTGTGAATGGTTTCTTATGTATTATATAGTGCATTTCCTTTGTATAATGCACCTATTTTTCTCTTTCTCTTATGATTGCACAGAAAATAATCCTGAACAGTTCCCTGTTCAATTTAAGCTATGACATTATATTTGACATATTCCAGAGTTAATTCTTTTATATTCAAATTTAGTACAATGGCCTCAAAACTTTTTAAATGTCTGTTTTTAAAATGAGATAAAGCATTAACACAAAGTGATCAATGTGAAGTATTAAGGTCATTTAAAATGCTTTAATAAAAAAGTTTCCAACCAACTTAGCCATTGTTTTTTAATTTTCAATTGCAATTTACATTCAATATTATTTTGTATTAGTTTCAGGTGTAGAGTATAGTGGTCAGATAATCATTTACTTCACAAAATGTTCCCTGATATTTCCAGTATCCAACTGGCACCATACATAGTTATTACAATACTAGATGCCCAGTGCACTGGTGGAGTCATGCACTGATGGTGGGTGGGGGTGTGGCCTGTGGGGATCAGCCCACTGTGGGACCACTGCTCATCCCAGTCAGCTCAGTGGTGCTCCCACTGTGGGAGCGTACTAACCACCAGGGGGCAGCTCCTGCATTGAGAGTTTGCCCCTTGGTGGTCAGTGCACATCATAGCGACTGGTTGACCGGTTGTTCTGGTTGTTCTGCTATTGGATCCGTAGGCTTTTTCATATATAGATTATTGACTATATTCCCTCTGCTGCAGTTTACTTTCTCTTGACTATTTTGTAATATTAGTTTGTACTTTTAATTCCTCATCTTTTTCATATCAAATTCTTGAACAATGTGAGAAATAGGGACACTGACCCCTAAGCAATCTAAAGTCCACATATAACTTTTGATTCCCCTAAAACTTAATTTCTAATAGCCTACTGTTGACTGGAAGCCTTATCATTAGTAGAAACAGTTAATTAACTCATATTTGGTATGTCATATGTATTATATAGTGCATTCTTACAATAAGGTAAGCTAAAGAAAATAAAATGTTATTAAGAAAACCATAAGGAAGAGAAAATAAATTTATAGTACTACATTGTATTTATTAATATTGTAAGTTTATATCAACTGTTTACAAGATGAATTCTCTGTCAGTTACCTACACCAATTTGTCTTACATTATATACTAGTGGCCCGGTGCATGAAATTTTTTTTTTGGGGGCGGGGGGCTGTCCCTCAGCCCAGCCTGCACTATCTCCAATCTGGGACCCCTTGGGGGATGTCCAACTGCATAGGGACCAGGCCTAAACCAGCAGTCAGACATCCTTTCGCAATCCAGAACTGCTGGCTCCTGACTGCTCACCTGCCTGCCTGCCTGATTGCCTATAACCACTCTACCTGCTTGCCTGCTCACCCCCAACTACCCCCGCCACCAGCCTGCTCATCCCCAAATGCCCCCCACCAGCCTGATCACCCCCAACTGCACCCTGCGCCAGTGTGCTCGCCCCCAACAGCCCTCCCTGCCAGCTGGCCTGCTTGCCCTCAATTGCCCACCCTGATGGCCTGCTCACCCCTACCTCCCCTCCCCACTGGCCTGCTTACCCGCAACTGCCCCCCTGCTGGCCTACTCACTCAAAACTGCTCCCCCACAGTCCTGATCACTTTTCAGGGCAAACCAGCTGATCCCCACTGACAGCCTACTCGCCTCCAACTGGCTCCACTGCAGGTCTGCTCACCCCCTACTTCCCCAACCCTGACAGCCTGATCACCAACCACCCCCCACTCCCAACCGGCCTGATCACCCACAACTGCCCTCCCTTCTTGGCCTCTAACTGCCTCTACCTTGGCTCCACCACCATGGCTTTGTCCAGAAGAATGTCCAGAAGGTCTCCTGGAAGGTCTCCCAGTCTAATTAGCATATTAACCTTTTATTAGTATAGATAGAGGGCTGGTGCACAGGTGGGGGCTGGCTGGTTTGCCCTGAAAAGTGTCCCGGATCAGGGTGGGGGTTCCCTTGGGGCATGGGAGGCCTGGGCAAGGGGCCTGTGGTGGTTTGCAGGCTGGCCATGCTCCAATGGGGGGAGAGTACCTTCTGGAGGGGTGTGGCCAGCCTGGGTGAGGGGCTGATGGCTGTTTTCAGGCTGACCATGCTCCCCAGTGAGGACCTTCACCCCATGGGAGAATGGCCAGCCTGGGTAAGAAGCTGAGGGCCATTTTCAGGCTGGCCACATCCCCCAGCAACCCAGGCTCCCAGCTTCTCCTTTTCCCCCCAGCTCCTCCTTGAGCAGTGGCCAGGGCCAGCTGGAAGCCTGGGTTGCCCCTGGTGATCCAGGCCCCCAGCCACTCCTTGAGCAGAGCCCAGGTCCCCAGCTACTTGTTGAGTGGAGGCCAGGGTCGGTGGAAAGCTTGGCTTCCTCCATCATCGGGAGCAACGCAAGCCTCCTGCTCACTCCACTCTAAGGCTGCCGCCATCTTCAGTCATCTCCAGTCTTTGCTCCACGCCTGTGTATGCAAATTAACCACCATCTTTGTTGTGTTAATTTCTATACTCATCCTGATTGGCTGGTGGGCATAGCGGAGTGACACTAATTTGCATGTTTCTCTTTTGTTAGTGTAAAAAAGATTGTCAATGTTATAGGCATTACAAACACTAAACATCAAAATTAAAAGGATAACAAAGATAAAACAAAAAAGCAGCAACATTATTACTTTATGGTAGCCTAGTATAATTGCTTCACAGTAGTAAGAGAATCTCCAAAAAATTTCCAAAGTTTTTGTTGAAAAAAAACACCCATGTATAAGAGGATCCACACAATTCAAACCCATGTTACTAGAGGGTCAACTTGTATATAAATGTAGCTACATGCACCCCTCACTCTTATTTAGGCCACACATCTATAGTTCTTTCCATTGTTCTTAGATCTTGATTGCTAGCCTTTATAATCTTGGTTGCCTTCATTGCCCAATAGAGGTGACCCTCATTTGGAGAACAGGCAACTCTTACATTTTGACTAGAGACTCCCCTGGAGTCTTTCATATCAAAAATATATATTCCCACAGAGTCATTTTAAATTCTTATTTACAACTGTGACCAGTACCTGAATTTATTATCACTGGTCCAATGCAATCAAGAATGACATGAGTAAGTGTTCTGATACATGAAGATGGAAGACTTTTCATTGCCAGAAATGACAAATTCATACTCTTCTAAAATGGGCAATAATTTTGGCAAAAGCATAGTTTCTTTTCATAACACTAAAAAACATGTATGAAGGAATGAAGACCCCCCCAAAAAGCATTTTTTTCAATATAAATAAAGGATGTTGTGATCACTTGAAGAAGGGATACCAGCTGATGTAAAAGATTTCAGAAATTGGAAGAAGCTGCAAGAATTGATAACTCATAAGTGTTATCCTCATCTCCCCATCCCATGCACACCTCCTACCTCTTAATACAGTTTGACCTGTAACCAGGAACAAATTAGGTTATAAGCAAGAGATCCAAACTGACAACATTTTCCTTAAACTATGACATGTAAAATGAAATACAATACACCAAGCGAGATCTGAAAAGTGTGGAGTGATAAGGGATTTCTTAAAAGACACTGTACATATTTTTTTCAGGACCTCAGTTTCCATTCAATATTTAATAGCCATTTCTATTCATGTTAAACTTGGGATCAATTGAAACCCTATATCTTTATCACTCAAACTTTTGCAAAGCTAAATAGTCCACATGTTTCTTGTCCAGACAGTTTAACCAAACTATAGTAAAATATGTTCTCCTTCACACTTGAAAATAATGAAACTTTTTAAAGGAGTAGTAAGCTATTAGTAGTTAAGTTTCTGTGGAATCAAATAATCTCTTTAAGTGAGCCCTATTTACAAACGTAGAGATAATTCTGAACCTTGATTCTGTCATCCTATATCATGGTTGCCCTTCTCACTTCCCATCTTTTGCAAATGTGATAAACCACATTCCCTAGGCAATGTTTAATAGAGTTACACAGGAATAGCACTAGTGTTGTGCAATTGGGAACCACATTTCAGCTCTATCTCCAAATATAATGTAATCATTTCTGCCAAAAAGCTTTTAGAACCACCTCTTCCATTACCAGCACATCCTGCAACAGCAGATAGTGGTAAAGATAATACAGAGGATGTGAAGGACAGATACTAAGCTCAGGTTAGATAGACAGACAGTTGCTATACCCTGACAGTGATTCCCATTATTTGCTAAAGACAACAGTCAGCATTTCTCAGAGCATAGTGCAGATAAGCAACATTTCTGACAGAAACTCGCTGTTAAATATGCAGTTCTAAAGGACGAGAAACATATTTGTAAAATTTTAAAATCAAGTGCTCATGGTACTAAAACTAAGATAAGACATTTCGGTGAGATCTCGGAAGAAGTCTTGTGAGACAGATGTGTCTTTGGGGCACTCAGCTCAGTCAGGAGGAATGGAGACTGCAGGTGGATCTGAACAACACTGTAGGCCTTACATTTTGTTCTGTAATGTGTGCAAAATATATACGGTTCTTATTAAGAACTTGATTTTCTTCTTTTAAAAAAAATATATTTTATTGATTTTTCACAGAGAGGAAAGGAGAGGGATAGAGAGTTAGAAACATCAATGAGAGAGAAACATCGATCAGCTGTCTCTTGCACACCACCTACTGGGGATGAGCCCACAACCAAGGTACATGCTCTTGACAGGAATCGAACCTGGGACCTTTGAGTCTGCAGACCGACCCTCTATCCACTGAGCCAAACCGGTTAGGGCAAGAACATGATTTTCAAAAACATATTTTTGTTAGTAGCACTACCTAGTTATTACAAACAAGATTCGGGTACTCAAGACAGGAATAAAGTGATAAGAATGTTTTACATAATTTTTTTTTTTTACTAAGGTGTATTTCTGGCTTAGAGTTTTCTATGCTACACTCTCACTGAGGTCTTAATATCTCAAATAAATAGATCCTGCTTGTACTGACTTTAATTAATTGTCTCTGGCTGTCCTAAGTGATCACAAGTCATCTGATTGACAGTTTGTTTGAATTTATAAATATTTTTTTTAATTTTGTTGACAAATATCTGAATGCAATCTTGCATTCCTGTTTTTAAATTTAAGGAATATTTTTCTATTTTTAATACCTTTCTTTTATTCCTCATGTATTTGTAAAATTATTATCAGTGATTTCTTATCTCATCAGAGAGTATTGGAATATAATTCTTCCAGATACCTGAGTTCATTTAAAGCAAACAGTTAACTTTTTACAGTCTCTTTACATAACCATCTTGGTTTTATTTCATTCCTAAGCATTATTCCTTAGGTTGAACTTGCTTCTCCTTACAACAAAATATTGAAATAAAGTAAGTTATTGAGTAATTATCTTCTGTCATTCTTACCTAACAATCCCATTTTTCTCCTATTCTGAACAGAAAAGAAAGGGCCTTATGCGTTGTCTCTCCAATTAGATTGCAGGCTCCTGCTGGACAAGAATATGCATTTACACGTCTTTACTTATTTATTTTTACATTGTCCAGTATTCAGTATGACGAGAGTGTAAAAAAAAATCCTCAATAAATACTTAATAGTTTCTCTTGTCACTCACAACATGACAAAAGCTGCTGTCTTAGAGATGTTGAGAAAAAGTCAGATGGCTTTGGCTTGTCATCTCACCATCTGTTCTACACTTTCAGACTTTTTTGAAACTTTGCCTAGGCACATAGATGATTCACTGTCTCTCCCACAGTGTTGATGACATTTCCCCAAGTGTTAAACCTCATGCTTGTGGTTCATCGATTCTTGGATCATATCACCATTCCAGCCTGATGATTCTTGCCATAGAATCCATGTGTCTTTTGTGGGCATTATAGACTGTGGGTTTTACAGTATTTCAAAAACTTCTGACATTGGCCCACTGCTAAGGGATTAGAATTTGCCAGTTTTTCTAGTGAAGTAAAAGGACCCCTTAACCAGAGCATTGCTTTTTATCTTGAATTGAGCTAACCAACTGTCATCAGGGTTTCTGCAATAGTTAAGTATTATCAGGGATTTATGAGGCTTATGAGAAAAGTAGACTAATGTTATGCTGAACACTCAGAAGGCCCAAACTCTCAACGAGCTTTTATCAACAAGTCATTCATTCTGAAAATTCTGATGAAGGGAAAACTCTAGAGAACATTCAACACTGTCAGAATGAAATAATTAAATCCTGGAGCTGGAAGGAAACTTAGAAATAATTTAGCACATCCCCTTGGGAAAAAATGAGGCCCAGACAGATTAAGTGATATGCCCACAGTAGTTCTGTAAGTTGCCAAATGAGAACTAGAAAGCAACTCTTCCAACGACAACCTCAGGGCAGGGCTACTCCTGTGGAATGCTATCATCCATGTGGGCTTTCTTCATGCAAAACAGTTTGTAAGAGCTGAAGAAATGGCAGGATAAAGTAGCCTAGAATACACGAGTATGTTCTGGCTGCAAACCGGACTTTCATAAGTGAAATATCTTATGGTCTCAGGAAAGGAATTTTTATTCATTTGCTTGCAAGTGGTAAAACCAGAGGTTTGGGGATTTTGCTGGGGGTGGTAATTGATTTGCTTGAGGTTGATAGGAATGCAGGAGTGGCACCTGATGACGGTGAGGCAGGCAGAACATGACAGAGTTCTGAGTGACGAGGGTAGAGGTTAATAAATGTACTCTCATCAATAAGAGAGATACCATCATCTTTCAATCGTGATGAAATGATAACAAAAATATAGCAAAGAATTTGTTGTTTCAAACAACATCTTCTGTGGAAATACCTGTATTTCTAAAAAGAAGACTAATTGTGGACAGCATCTATCTCTTGCTCCTAGATTAAGACAAATACCATTTCCTGAATTGGTGCTTTCCACATTTCTATGTTCCTATTATGCCTGGGCCATGTTTCTTTTTTAACAATGGAATTAGATGTAGAATAAGTATTTGTTCTGATTTCCTTGCTGATTTGGCTCTGCTCCTCAACGCTGATCTCATGAAGTGACGGGACTGATA
>PVJC01009812.1:0-45057 GCA_004026665.1 Murina feae
AGCAGGGGGCAATTGGGGGTGAGCAGGCTGGCCGGCAGGCAGGCAAGCGGTGAGAAGCCAGCTGTCCTGGATTGAGAGAGGATGTCCAACTGGTTTAGGCCCGATCCCTGTAAACTGGCAGTAGGACATCCTTCAAGGGGTCCCAGATTGGAGGGGGTGCTGGCTGAGCTGAGGAACACCCCCTCCCCTGTGCACAAATTTCATGCACCAGGCCACTAGTAAGTTAATAAAAGTAAAGCAAATAGAATGGTGCCTGGCACATAATAAGAATATGCTGTTATTTGCTGCTATACAGCAAATGCCTTCCTTGTAATTTTTTCCTCCTTATGTTTATTTTTCATAGTTTAATTATACCATCTAAAGCTATAAATCTTCCATCTATGTATTTTAAAGTTCTCATAATTTCTGAGTCATATGCACACAAGTCATTCTTGTGCTTTCATCGTTTCCTCCTGAATCCCTTCCCACTTCTTTGGTCTTAGCACTTTTTTTATTATCCTTTTGGTTTCACCCTCCAGCACTAACTCCAGGCCTTCCTGACCACATGTCTTGAGGCCAAGTGGGGTTTTTCCCACCAACATACTCAGGGGAATATTTGCTCCATGTCTTGCATCCCCTGTAGGGTGGTGGGCTCATGGGAGCGAGACCAAGAGTGTTTTCCTTGAAGCTATGGCTCCAGTGCCCAGCTCTGGGCATAATAGGCACTTACTACTCATCTACTCAGTGGAAAAATGCAGATGGATTACCAGACAGTCTGCATTTCTATAAAAACAGCCTCTGTGAACCCAGTTTAGAACAATCTTGAAAGGTAACAATCACCTGGAGAAAAGGTTATCTCCCTGTACTTTAGACCAGGCCTTATGTTAGGTAACAGTTACTGTGCTAAATGCTGGAATGGGTTACGAGGCCAATAAAGTGAATTATTGCTTTTATGGTTTTAAATTTAATCTTGGGATCAAGCTTATTTACTGGTTCACAGAAAGCTTTGGGGGAGGGGGGGGAAGGGAAAAGCTTTCCCTCCCACTTAGCAAGGAGTGGATTTCAAATGCTAATTCTGAAAGTTAACTCCTGCAGAAAGGACATGGGTCTCAGATTCTTCTTGTTAGTCTGTCTTGTTCTTACTATCTTGTTCTTCCCCCCGTAACCAAACAAAATATATATAACATGTGGGTATACATATACATAGGATATATACAAAGAGACACACACAGATATAGTATATGTGTATATGCATATCTGTATCACATTTCTGTGAAATTCACTGAGCCTTCCCTGGCTCCTTGAGTCTATCAGGCCTGTTCTGATTTTCCTTCCAATTAGAAAAAGGTTTCTGGCAACTTTAATTCTGTTACAGTTTAAATTGGTGTGTGGAATAGCCAAAGACCCTCTTTATCCAACCTATAACTATAAACAATACAAGATCTTTGCTTATTCATTCATGTTAATTTTTGCTACATGCCACAGTTCAGCCTTAAATTTTTTTTCTTAATATTTAGTCATATTAGAATAGAATAGCTTTCAAACATAGTTGTATAGTGGTTTATTCATTGCAAGTGAAATAAATGTCTTGCACCAGAAGCTCAACTTTTAAAAAGGAAAGTAAACTGAGTTCTGAGTCATGGAAAAACAACAACAAAAACCCTGATATCTGCAAGCATTATTTTAAGCATCCCAGCTAAGAAGTATAAACTCACAAATTACCTGTCTATCACATAAAGTGTTGGTTGGTTAGGAAGTAGCGTTGTCTATGAATAATTTCATCTCATAGCAGCTTCTCTCTTCTATCTTGTGTTTCTGTAAAATGTAAAAGGTTGTATTTCATTCATTACCTTAGTTACGTCAATCATATTTATTCCAATCAGAAAACATAAGCATAAGTTTGGAACCACGCATTATAGGTTATCTCTACGTAAATATGATGAAATTTTTCTTTTGCAGGTGCAAGTATTGGCATTACGATGAAAACCTGCTCGTTTCCAGCGTTATCATTGTCTTCCATAATGAAGGATGGTCAACCCTCATGAGAACAGTTCACAGTGTCATAAAAAGGACTCCAAGGAAATATTTAGCAGAAATTGTATTAATTGATGATTTCAGCAATAAAGGTAATGGCTATGGAATTGACATTTTGTCCATAAAATAAGTTAATTATGAGTAATTGCAAAAAAAATGTGATTTAAAAATAGTCTTTAAAAAGTAATAGCATCTACTGATAGCATCTATTTTCAACAAGTTGGCACTATATCAAGCATTGTACAATGATTAGTTTGTTTAATCCTGACTATAACCCTTGCAATGGATAGTGTTATCTTCATTTTACACATGAGGCTCAGAAATGTTAAGTAACTTACCAATAGTCACATGCTATTCCTGTCCCAATAATTAACAGCTGCAATCAAATCTATAGGCTCATAAGTCTGTGTATTCAACCACTGTGTTACACTATACCAGTTCTTTGGGCCTTCGATTTTACAAAAGTTTTGTCATGGAGGTAATTTATTGAAAGACTGAAAAAATGTAATTGCACATAGTTTGTAATGCCACCTGGTGCTCCAACCATAGTTGTCCAACTAAAATCCATATTCCTTTTTAATAGCCTATAATTTGCATTTTAACAATACAATATTGAATTTAATCAGAAACCATGGGCTATTTTTATTTATAATAGAAAGTATCCTACTAAAATTTATTTTGCTTTATATTTGATTTAGTATATTGAATAAAAGGAAATTGGTTGGTTTTTTTATTACGATAGCATTTAGGGAGGCATTGGTTAATGTTGATTCAACTTGGCAAAAGAATGAGATTGAGCATTGATTGTTCCCAATAAGTGGGTTTAAGTTAACATGATTTTTCTTTAAATAAATTATTGTAAGCAGAATATATCTTCTTAATGACGTGAGTATCAAAAGATAGATAATGCTATAGCTCAGACCCCTAAATAAAAAAGTGTAGTTGTGACCGACCCCAGCCACCATCACCAAGGGAGGTGCCGGGTGCCTAACAGCCAGGCGGTGAGCAATGCGGCACTTGGTCGGCGCCACTGGGCACAAGTATTCCGCCTCGTCTCCTTCAGCGCGACCCAACGGCTCCATTGGAGGCAATCATGAAACCTCTTGATCATAAGGATCTGGATTTAGATGTACCATACTTTGCAGATGTTGTAAGCACAACAAAAAATGTAGCTGTGTATATCTGGGGTAACCTCCAGAAATTTCTTCCTGTGGGAATTCTTTATAAAGTGAAAGTATATGAAACGGATAATAATATTGTAGTCTAGAAAGGAGAATAGCCCTTAGGCTATTAATACTATAGAGATATTCAATTTCTATCCATATTTAAAAAATATCTTTATCCTCTTGGACTATTAAGATGCCATCACATAATTACTGTATCTCCACATTGTTCTGGAGTGCTTGATTCATTGTAGTCATTGTAAGATTTATATAAATTCAAATCTATTTTAAAACCCAAAAAAAAAGAATGTAGTTGTGCTGCCGAAACCCAGATCTGGGCACTTATTCTTCTTTGTTTGTCACAAAACTGAATTGGATCCTTTGAAATTTCATCAGAGAACTCAGGCTACGTAACAATAGGATATTTGCTTTTTTGGCAAGTAAGTTTTGCAAATAATTTTTGTGTACAATTAGTAATACCACTGACCATATGTCAGAAGACAGAACATGGGTAGCATAAAAATATCATTCAAAATGGTTTAACAAAAGCTTCCTCCAAAACTTCACTTAGAGCTCTTACTGTCTGGATAAACCTCTACTGTTTATACCATGCGGGCATATGACCATATCTTGATCTTGTACACATATGCTAGCATGGGGAAGAAATAGAAAGATGGCCTATTTCCTTTTCCTCTCATTTTGTTCAGCTAATCACTTTTTCAACTACTCATTTTTAATTACACTAGAGAATGTATAACTTTAACTTTTTCAGTCATATCAAATGCCTTTAGCTTAGACATCTTACCTTGGTTACAACTTTCATGACAGGAATGTAGTCATTAAAAATACTATTCCTGTCTCAAGATAAATACAGGGTGAGGCAAAAAGCAGGTTTTCAGTCGTTCTAATGGAATATAATAATCCTACCTAATAAAAGAGTAATATGCAAATTGAGCATCACTCCAACCCACAAGATGGCTGGCAGAGGAGGGCAGTTAGGGGTGACCAGGCCTGCAGGGGAGGGCAGCTGGGGGGGACCAGGCCTGCAGAGGAGGGAAGTTAGAGGTGACCAGGCTGGTAAGGGAGGGCAGTTAGGAGTGATTGGGCCAGCAGGGGAGGGCAGTTAGGGGTGACCAGGCCAGCAGGGGAGGGCAGTTAGGGGTAATTGGGCTGGCAGGGAGCAGTTAGGCATCAATCAGGCAGGCAGGCGAGCGGTTGGGAGCCAGCAGTCCTGGATTGTGAGAGGAGTCCCAGATTGGAGAGGGTGCAAGCTGGGCTGAGGGACACACAGCCCCCGCCCCCCACCCTGTGCACAAATTTTGTGCACCGGGCTTCTAGTTAATAATGCTAGAATAAACTCACATACTCATAACTGTAAGCCTACTTTTGACAACCTGTATTTAAAAATATGTTTTACCAGGATATTGTTGGTACCAACAATATTTTAGATTTTGAAAAACTTAAATCTATAAAAATGACTGAGAAATCCCATGTCTATGATTGTTCTGGTTTTTAAGAAGTCCTATGTTATTAACACAAGTAAAATCTTAGCATATTATAAAAAAAGAAAATTGTGAAGATACACCAAAAATAACTGCTTGGCTCCAGAAAAGGAGAATAAAATTTTGCAAGTAAGTTTTTTGGTCCATTTTACTTGAATTTTTTTTTGTGATCAGAGCTTCTATTATTACGAATCTCTACTATTTGGTCTCTTACATGTTGTAAAGTCCATCACAGGGCAGGGTCTGCTTAGCTTGTAGCAGTAGGAAGTACAGAGCTGCAGAGGACTTTAATTAATTTTCCCAATTTCAAAACAATCTTAAAATCTGTCAGTCCCCTCCTCAGTATATAAAGTATATAGTCTTTGGTAAATCTGATTGGAGTGAAAATTGATTTGTTCTTTCCCCCAATAAATTCAGAAAATAGAACTTTGAGTTATAAATTTTGTCATTTTAAAGACAAAATACTTTACTAATACAAAACTTCACAAAGGAGCTGGCTGCTCATAGCACTTAGGTTTCTGGAAATTAGAGTACTCTCTTAAAATAAGGTTTGGGGCCTTTAAATAGAGCACATCCCTGCACACATGTGCATCAGCCAGCTGAGGCTGAGTGGGGTCAAGGCAAAATGCACCCCACACTCTGAGTGGCTTGTAACAACAAAGGGTTACGGTACTGTTCTCTTGATCTAACAACACATTCCCTGCAGGTCGGCCCTGCTCTGCCCCACATCTCAGACATTGCCTGCCTAAGAAGCCCAGGGAACAAAGAGGCAGGGTGAAGCACTGGTGGGATTTTAACAGTTCCACTCACAAGTACCTCAGGTCATTTTCAGCCCCTTCTCATTGGTCACAGCAAGTCACATGGCCCAGCCTGACATCAGTGGGTTAGGGAGGATAATTGCTCCCTAAGGAAAGGGGGTGAATACTTTGAATTAATAGAGTACAGTCTGCCATAGGGTAAGGTCCCAAAGAAGCTAGAAGTCATTGCATTCACTAATTTCCTTTGGAGCCATCTTTCTATGCATTTAAATTTGAAGAACATGCCATCGACTTGGTTTTGGCTATAAAAATTTGTTACATATTTATTTAGATAAAAGCGCCTAATGCAATTCAGAAGGGCCTTAAAAAACAACAACTGTACTGGGCTAAAAATAGAAGCTTTTAAAGATGTTTAAGTTGAAGGGAAAATTACTTAGGTTTTTCTGAGGGGGGGAAATATAGTTTGGCATGAGAATTTTGTTTATAATTGTCATTAAAAGTGGATGCCAAAATAGAAAAAGGGAAATATTTTTCTTCTCAATTTTGATTATCCATGTGTGTCTGTCTTGATAATTATAAGGTCTCAAAAAATGAGTAAAGTATTAATTACAATCTGATTTGCCCATTTAACCACTAGCTCATCACTAAATTCAGCTATGTTTTTATCTGTTTTTGTATTCACGGGCTAAAAGTTTAAACAATTTAAAAATAATTTTTGTGAAGAAATATCTCTAAGGATCCAGGAGCTAGTCGTGGCTGTGAGGAGCCAATTTCATGGGCTCATAGTGAGACAAACAAAAACTGTTCTCTTGCTACTGGAAAGCCAAGATGGAAACTTCGGCAAATATATCTTGTTTTTAGAACACAAAATTTTCTCTATCAAATTGCAAATATTTATTATGTATTATATATAAATATTATCCTATATAATAAAATAGAAACATGTAAATTGACTGTCCCATCACTATGCTCACCAGCCAATCAGGAGTGAGTGTGCAAATTAACCCAACAAAGATGGCAGGTTGATTTGCATTCACAGGCACTGGGCAGAGAGCAGAGTGGGAGAGCCAGTAGCTTGGGGGGACATGGCTCCCTCAGTCGCTCCCCCAAGCCGCCAGGTGGAGAGCAGAGCAGGAGAGCCAGCAGAGAGTGGAACAGCTTGGGGATCTTGGCTCCCCAAGCCACCAGATGGGAAGCAGAGGAGAGCTGGCGGCTTGGAGGACTTGGCAGAGTGGGAGGCCCTGGGACAGAGAAAGAGCAGGAAGGGAAAACCAAGAGTGTGGGGAGCACCAGGAATGCTGGGAATCGTAGTTCTGGTGGCAGACGGATCTCCTAGATGCTAGAGCAAAGTGAGCCTGGAGCAAGTTACTGTTTTGCAGTGGGGGATGGAGGGAAAGCAAAGGTGAAGACATAAGTAAAATCAGAGTGTCTAGGGAAAATTAAAGGGAAGATATCCTAAAAGTTCCAGGAAATCTCCACCAAAGAAGCAAAGGAAAAAAAATGCCTCTATTATTCTGTGAGCAACAAACCAAACTGGGTTGGGGGTCTCAGACAATTTGCTCATATGATTGCAAAGACAGACAGAAACTCACAGATTGGAGAGGGCTCCCCTGAGGGCGCCCAGATTAGAGAGGGTGCAGGTCAGGCAGAGGGACCCACCTAGTATATTATATAAATGTGTATATATTATATAAATGTGTAAATAATTATTTGTAAATATACATACATTCATACATAAATACTCCTGTTGTTGCTTAAAATGCAGAGAAAATGGGTCTCTTGATTGGTTTTTACCAACTTGATGGGAACTATATTCATTACACCAAAACTACAACCTTAGATACGGATTATACTTAGAGAAAGATGTCCCAGAAACAAATGTTTACCTATATTCTTTGTGGATTCCAAAGAAGTCATACAGTGTTATTTATAATCAGTATATCTTTAGAAATCCTGAACTGTTCTGCCAAAAGCAAACGAAATATCATGCCTGAAAGCTTTTAAATATGACATTAACCATGTGAATTTTTGAGTTTTTAATTTTTTTAATTTAAAAATTTTTTTAAGTTTTTATATTAATTGGCATAGTTATCATTTATTTCATTTTCAGAGAGGTGTTTGATCTTTCTCATGCTAACCAGTTTTCTGAAGGCATATTAAGTTCAAAAATGTTTTTTAATTTAAAAAAAATATATTGATTTGTAGAGAGAGAAGGAGGGAAAGGGAGAAACATCCATCACATCAATGGCTGCCTCCTGCATGCCCCCTACTGGGGATTGAGCTTATAACCCGGGCACGTGCCCTCACTGGGGACCAGCGACCTTCTGGTACATGGGACGATGTCAGCCACCTGAGCCACATTGTCCAGCATGTATTAAAATTTAACTCAGATAATACCTCCACCTTATTTCCCTATAGAGTAAACATTTAATCTCATCTGTGTAAAATCATTGACTGCCTAAAGTACCTTTGCCCTGTCTCTATTTCTTGAGAAAAACAGTAGTTTAATTGGTTTAAATACATACATACAATTTATAATGCTGATTGAATTTTTTTATTCACAGAACACCTAAAAAAAAAACTAGATGAGTATATTAAGATGTGGAATGGCCTAGTAAAGGTATTTCGGAATGAGAGAAGAGAAGGTTTAATTCAAGCACGAAGTATTGGCGCCCAGAAGGCTAAACTTGGGCAGGTAGGAAATATTTCCTATTATTGATATTTACAATGTCATCATTTTGGATTTGGTAACTAAATGATCATATTCATTTTAAGCACTTTTTAAAAAAAATTGAAATGAAAATGATGGCCTAAACAGATAAACTCATATGTTAAAAATGACTCTAATGCTAACTTATGTTGGCATCTAACTTTAAATTGTGTGTGATATGTGATGTGCCATATGAGTGTTCTTCACCCTGCCTCTTTTTTTTTAAGGTTTTGATATACCTTGATGCCCACTGTGAGGTGGCAGTTAACTGGTATGCACCACTTGTAGCCCCCATTTCTAAGGACAGGTAACATCACCTTGCTTTTTTGCTTTCCTGGTTGAAAAGTAAACATCATCCTAGGACAATTACATTCTCATTCATCAAATTTCAGTCCAGTCAACACATGAAGTGTTCTGTTCCGAGTGTTATCACTCAGCCAGTTGTTTCCCAGGGTGGATATAGACTGATGCTTTGGGCTGATTCAGATGCAGGCAGTTGGGCATTTGGGATAAGCCTAGGGTGTCTGATTCAAGAATCATCTGTGGTTGAGAGACTGACTCTAGCTTCAAAAGCTTTCTTTAAGAATAATATTGATTGCTCCCTCTACACCATAATAACAATTCTAAAGATTTGAATGAACAAGCCTTGAAATTATACATATTGGTTTTTTAATTATTACTCAAGATAGTAAGGAGCAGTTTTACTTGTGTCAAGGCTTTGAGATCCTATAGAAACTTTAAGTTTAGAAATGGGCAGCTATTCAATGGAAGTGTGGTGATCCCTGTCAAATTTACAGAAATATCTGAAGCAATAGGAGGCAGCATTCGTCTCCTGGTTCCAAAAGCCTTCCCTGTCTTTAGTCCAGAATTGTGACTATTTTAGAATCTAGGCAAATAAGACATGGCCCTATGGAGAATGGCATGTCGCAAAGACGCCCTGTAGAGGACTGAATCATCGGAACATGTAATGTGAGGCTTATTATAAACAACAAGAGGCCCGGTACACGGATTCGTGCACGGGTAAGGCCCCTCAGTCTGGTCTGCACCCTCTCGCAGTCCCACATCCCTCGAGGGGTGTGGCAGTGCCAAGTGGCAGGCGGCTGGGGAGGAACCAGGGCCAGGCCCCGCCGCTCCTGCTCATCCTGGCCCTGCTGTGCCTTTCACCACCACCACTGCTCCACTGCAGCTGCACTCGACAGCCGTGAGCCCGGCTTCTGGCTGAGTAGCGCTCCTGTGTGGGAGCACACTGACCACCAAAGGGCAGCTCCTGCATTGAGCATCTGCCCCCTGGTGGTCTGTGTACGTCATAGTGACCAGTCAACCAGTCATTCAGTCAGCTGGTCATAACGGTCGCTTAGACTTATATATATAGAAAATATATAGAAATTTTTCAATTTTTAAACCAGCTGTCTGGTTTAATCCTCACAGCACTCCTGCAAGATAGGTATTATTAGCTCCATTGTACTGAAGAAGATACCGAGGCTTAGAGAAGTTAATTAATTTGCCCCCAATCAGACAGCTAATCATCTGTCAAACCGAGATCTCTCTGGGACATCTTACACGGCACCATTTATTAAGAAATCTGAGACTCAGGAGAAGTGAGGAAAGGGAACCAACCTTCACCTCTCCAGGTGGAAACTAGCC
Source organism: Murina feae (assembly GCA_004026665.1). Classification (NCBI taxonomy): domain Eukaryota; kingdom Metazoa; phylum Chordata; class Mammalia; order Chiroptera; family Vespertilionidae; genus Murina; species Murina feae. Next base: position 9,791 of record PVJC01009812.1, read on the forward strand.
GTCCTCTAGGGCAGTAAGGAAATGGTTTTCCACAGGATTTTGTGGCAATGTCACAGATCCCACAGTGACCCTCCGCCGTCTCACAGGAGTGATTCCAGAGGGAATAGCACAGCCTTCTCAAGTCCATTCCCACCATCTCAAAATTTTAAGCCCCTCACGTTTTTTCTTTCTCCTTGGTTTCTAAACATTGAAAAAGCACTGTAATCTCCAATTTAGGAAATGCATTTTAAATCCTCTCTAATAAAATAAGCAATGAGACAAGCAGGGGAACAGATTATCTTTGTAGAGTTGACTCTGCACCTAGTCATATAGTAGTACTAGCATTTTCCTAAAGTCAGATGCAAGGGATTTTTTTTTTTTACTCCTAATTCTCAGGCCACACTTACATTCTTTCAGTTTTGAGGGGTCTTTTTTCCTTATTTTTTTTAAAGGATAGGAATACAATATAGAACTCTTCTTTGCAATGAAAACTGTTACAATAAAAAGAAGTAGGAAAAAAAGATCAAGAAAAAGTACAGAAACAGGTTTTCATAACTGCTTACAAAGTAATAGAAAGCAATTAAAAGTTGGGAGAGCTGCTAAAAAACATAGCAGTGTTATCCTTTTATACAGACACATGCGCGCACACACACTTATTTTATAATGGAGGATTATGGAGGAAAAGTAACAGGCAGGAAAATCTTGTAAGCAATACAAAATTACAAAGAAAAAGTTGCCTGTAGGACCAAGGGGGAAATGAGACAACACTACTAAGCTAAAAGACATGGCTCCTTGTCCCTGACATTTGTCTGTAAGCTGAGGGATAAGTCTCCTTCCTTTATCCTTTCTTATGAAAACGGGCTCTTTGACTTTTATAGGCCATTCATTTACTTCTACTTTCCATTGGATATTTAAGTCCCCTAGTGCAAAAAACAAACAAACAGACCCAAAACAACAAAAATCCAAATCAGTGACAGAGAGAGATAATTTAGTGAGGCATGCTATACTAGTCAGTTTTGGGTTCTTAAATGCTTTTTCATTTTCTGTAAATGTTTCAGAACTACATGTACTGTGCCTCTAATAGATTACATAGATGGGAATGATTATTCCATTGAACCACAGCAAGGTGGGGATGAAGATGGTTTTGCCAGAGGGGCCTGGGACTGGAGTTTACTATGGAAACGTATCCCTCTAAGCCACAAGGAAAAGGCCAAAAGAAAACATAAAACTGAACCTTATCGGTAAAGATTACTCTTTTATTTTCTTATGTGGAATGTTTATCTAAGTCCTTTTTTTTTTCCTTCCCCATGTACTCATGTATATATATGTGGGTCCATGCATACTCTTCCATTTCATCTTTGCTGCTATCATCAACAAATTACAGAACCATTTGCACTGTGCCGATTATAGATGTCATAAATGGCAACACATATGAGATTGTACCCCAAGGGGGTGGTGACGAAGATGGGTATGCCCGAGGAGCATGGGATTGGAGTATGCTCTGGAAACGGGTGCCTCTGACCCCTCAAGAGAAGAGAATCAGAAAGACAAAAACTGAACCATATCGGTAATCACTAAATCACTTACATGTGTTTCTTTTCTCCATTTGCTGCTAACCTATTAACCTCTTGCCAAGCTATAACATTTGTTATTAAAATCGAAGGTGCTGTCTTAGATTCTGAAGACTTCTTTCTCCCACTATAACACAGGTTTAAATTCACATTCACTTCTTTATAATTGATTTTTCCCTAAATGCAGGTGCCACTTTTTTTGGTGGGGGGGGGGGGAGCGGGAATATGGTATTAGTTCCAAATTCAAGCAAAAAAAGAACAATCATTCTGTAAGTTTACAGGCATAAATTACCTGTAATCCAAGTTTTATATCTGCTTTGATGCCTGGGATGTAATGTTAGTAATGAAAGCAATAGCAAGAGATTGGGGTGTTTTGTCTCTTTCTTCCTTTTGTTTTATATGCTAATTTTGTACCAGTTAAATCTGGTGAATCAAAATACATGACTTTGGCAAATGTTGCATACACTCCTTTATTGTTTCCTTCTCAGAAGAGCACTTGATAAAAAGGAAACGGTATTCCAGAATCAGCCTTTGTCCTTCCTGTGACTCTTCTAATAGAACAATGGACGCTGTTCTGTGCTTATAGGGTCTTTTAACTACAACATTTGAGTGCCTTTCTAACGATGACTCCAAATGAAATGTTTAGTCAAATGTTAGTGTAGGCTTCTCAATGTGCCTAATTTTATTTTTCTGATCTTATGGTTCTGCTTCTGATCTCTCTCTCCCTGTTATGTCACTGATAATGTGAGAACTCTGTTTTGGAGAGTCGTTTCCACTGTCATGCAAATGCTGGTGGGATTGGGGCATGTCACAATATCAAGATACTGAAATGGCAAACATAAGGAAATTATAGAACTTTAAACCTGATTTGACATTTCCCCGATTTTCCTTTGAAGTTCTTTTTTGGGTAATTCAGGAATTTACTGTTTACCTGCTTACCTGACTAATATAATCCTGGGAGAAAAAAATAAGGGGTAATGATTATGTTTTTATTTCTGACAATTCCATAGACTAGTAAAAAAAAAATTCTTTAAGTAGGTTAGAAAAATTTAAGGGAGGTTTCCCTTGAAAGAATTCACTGGTTTTTATGTTAAGATGCATTTTCAAATATATGCTGAGATAAATGAGAATATATTTAAAGATCAAAAAGGCAGAGTTATAATAATTTTAAATGACAGTTAAATAAATGTGACATGAAAATATTACCAAAAATGTAATAGTGCTAATATTTAGTGAGTTAAGCAGTATACTCTTAAGAAGAAAGGGTATGACGGAATAAAGTTGCCCCAATGTGATTTTTCTTTAATATTGAAAAAATTACTTGATTCATTATTTATCCACTCAACCAATATTTAATGAGCACTCACTATGTGCCAGGCACTGTTTTCTGGGAATACATTTTTAAAAGATAGGTTCCCTTGTTTCACTTAGGAAGCGGGTGAGACAGAAGGTAAACAGAAAACTACACATATAGTTCTGGAACAGAGCTGATGGAGAGGATAACCTCATCCAGCCTGGAGGATCCGGAATGGCCTCTTGGCAAAGTGTCACGGGAGCTGAGACCTGGAGGATGAGGGATTAACCCTATGGAGGAGGAGGGGAGACATTTCAGGAGCGGGAACAGCACAGGTGAAAGCCGAGTCCGAAGGGAGTTTGGCAAGTTGAAGGCAGGAGCGGAGCAGGGAAGAGCTTGGGGCGAGGCCAGCAGCGCCTCCAGTGCAGAGAGCCGGCACGTGGGCCCGTGTGGAGTCCCCGCTGCCTGCAGTGCCGTTACACGCGGGCGCGGGCAGAGGAGAACAAAGGACACACGTTACAAAGTTACTGCAACAGTCCGAGCAGTGGTGGCTTGGTCCCGGAAGGGAGCAGTGAAGTTGGAAAGAAGTAGACAGATTCAAGGTATGTTTTCAAGGTAGAATTAATAGGAATTAGTGGTAGATTGAATATTAGGTGTGGTGATTTTTTTAAAAAAAGGCATTTTAATAGAGGTATCTCAAGAATCATGATGCATTAATAATTAGTTATTTGGGGTGGGGGATGCAGGCAACAGGCTATAAATTAGTCCCATATCTCATCTAATGGTATGAGTGGCTTGTCCCTAAAAAATACCAAAATCAAGAGGCCGCACAGATCGCCCTTGCGCAGTCCTCCCCTTGGCACAGTAAGTGGCTGTGTCTAATTCTTTCGTGTCGCTTCTGTGCTGTGTTTGCAAACTCTGAATGAACTGTGACTGTTCTAAGATGAATTACACCCTTATTTGGCAAGCCCCTGAGCTATAAAATTAAAAAACGACAGACTACTTCCATGGTGTATGGTTTTGCTCATCCCATAATGAATGACTCCTGAATCATTGCAAGGAGCAGTTAGCAGACCAGAGCTGTATGGCTCAGTATTTTTAGGAGCGAAAGAGAAAATGCTACTTCTACTAAATCTAAAGGCTTAATTTTTAAGTTAACACAGGAACCAAGGCTCCATCTAATGGTGAAATGATGCAGTGCTCTAAAATGTAATGAACTATACGGTTCTATTTCAATTAGAAATTTCAGTAAATTCACTGAGGAATTATGAACAGATGGTTTTTGCAAGGTTTATAATTTCTTCATGTTTGGCCATCAGTTTTCTCTCTTCTGTGCATTATCTAGATTGTATTCCAAAGTGGGCTTGTCTATTGGTGAAGGGGCTTGTCCTTAACAGTTACTCAAGTGTTTGTTTTTCTCAGGTCTCCAGCCATGGCTGGCGGGTTATTTGCCATTGAACGAGAGTTCTTCTTTGAACTGGGTCTGTACGATCCGGGTCTCCAGATTTGGGGTGGTGAAAACTTTGAGATCTCATACAAGGTAACCATGCATGTAAACAAATGGCATTTTCGTGACCGACTTTTGTGGCTTGAAGGTCAAGGCTGGGTTCTGTTCAGTGTGTTTCTTTAAATTATAAGGAACAGCCATCAAAATGTATGCCTTCAGGAAAGTAGGCAAAACACAAGCTCCAAATGCCCTGCACATTTACATGGCTCGTCTGAAAACTGAGGCCAGGAGGCTTCGGAAATCAAAACGCCTCCTCCTCCCCGACACCCAAGGCTCTGCGGACTTTGGAGCCTTTTGTCGTAGAAGCCCTTTGGGGAATCTGCGTGTGTCGGTGCCACATCTGACCATCCACTGACAGTCATCCTTTATCGCTACAGGGCATGACTCAGGACAGAAGCAGATCCCAGCGACGACTGTGCGTCCTCAGACGACAGTGCAGCTGCCTTCCTGCAGCGCCCCCATCACTGAGCCAGGCCTTGAACTAATGCCTTTCATGCTCCAACACCACCTCATTTCCCAAAAGAAAGAAAAAGAGCTATGTCACAGTTTGAGTTAAGCAGATATGCGTTACCTCGTGTCTTAAATGCCCAGGGCTTAGCACTGTGAGGAAGAAGAATAACTCAGTCTTTGCTCTCAAGGAGCTTGCAGTCAGTAAGAGATTAGAATGATACTTAACTTCATAATGTGATAAGAAGATAGAGTGCCGTTTGGTTGGTGTGATTAAGAAAGAGCATCTCGCTGGAGGAGGAATTTGAGGCAGAACTAGAAAGATGGGTATGATATCAATAAGTAGAGATAAGGGTGTTACTGGCAAGGTTGCCTCTCAGTACTTGAGTGTGGCAAAGAAAGAATTCAGAACCAAGAACTCTAGCATTGTAGAAGTATATTTAGTATGTAAATCAAAAGTACACTCCAAGAAAATTGAGCTGGCTGCTCAGAGAACTGCCTTGCCCTTTTGGAAAGTAACTGAGGCAGAAGAAGTGAGCCAGCTGGGCTCTGTGGACTCAGGCAACAAGTTACATAGGCAAAAGAAGGGCCTTTGGAGACATGTTCACCGACCAGGCTAGCCCAGGCTGAGCTGCCGCTGCCCACTGCTCTCCTGGTTGCAAGCCTCATGGGAACCCTTAGAACAGCGGTTCTCAACCTGTGGGTCATGACCCTTTGGCGGTCGAACGACCCTTTCACAGGGGTCGCCTAAATACATCCTTCATTTCAGATATCTACATTACAATTCAGTAGCAAAATTACAGTTATGAAGTAGCAACAAAAATAATTTTATGGTCGGGGGTCACCCCAACATGAACAACTGTATTAAAGGGTCGCGGCATTAGGAAGGTTGAGAACCACTGCCTTAGAGCTTTGGAGAGAGAAAGCAAATAAACATGCCTGAAGAAAAAAGGTTTAGTGTGTGTGCTCCTGAGAGCGCACACTGGGTCCTTTGGCTTAGGTGTCTTTATCTGTTTCGTAAAGCAGGAATTTTGAGGGAAGTCTTGTGGGGAGGATCTCAGTAGAATATTCATCAGCTTTCCAGGATTGTCCTTTAATATGCTGATCCGTCAGCATGAGCATATAGGGTCAGGATCATGGTCTCTATTAATTGTTCCATGCTGGGTTAGGGGTCATTGGTCATTGCATCTGGTCCTGATGCCAACCATGACATTTCTTTGTCTGGTTTTGCTGCTTTTCTGGTCCTGGAGCTGAAACACAACTGAGGCCTATCTCTGTGGTCAACAAACCTGAGGCTTTGTTCCTAACGTTATGTGATGCTGATCAGAAACTCACTGTCCTACACTCTTAATTCTTAAAGGAGTGGTCATGCCAGGGAGGAGGCAGGAAAATCTGGGTGCTGGATGAGGCCAGTTTGAATCAGCTGTCTGTTTCAGTTTACCCTTCTACCGCCAAGGAATTTTTCTGGCTTCTCACTATCCTGCTCAAAGGGAAGGGAGGGGGAAACTTCTAAGCAACTAGAATGGGAAGAGGTACAAAGGTGAAACATGAAGAATGTATTCAGGAAACAGTGAGGAGCACAGTTTAGCAGACTCTGACAGCATGAATAAAACACACATCCAAGAAGGTAAAGTGGACAGGAGCGTTAGGACCATACCGAGGAGATTCTTTCATGCTGAGCTAAGAGATTTTTACTTCATTTGATAAGCAATGGAAACCCATCAAAGATATTGAGCAAGGGAATAACATGACCCAAAGCTGCCCTTTCATTAGAATAATCTCTTGCTATAAATAAGGATAGCATTGAAGAGAGAGAAGTTGGAGGTGAAGAAGCCAGGCAAGAGATTATTATAATCACCAGGTGGGACATATATTAGCAATGGAAACGATGAGTGATATTAGGAACGGAGACTCTGCATGGTTTGGCAAGGTTACTTTGCGAAAAGATTGCTTGGAGCAATGAGTACTAGGAAAAGGCCCCTTAGCAGCAGTATATTACTGCTTTCCTACTGCCTCCTTCATTATTACATGAGTTTGGAAAACAGGCAGTTATTTTAAGATTCGTTTAGTTTACAAATTCCCTGTGGACACTGTATCTAATTAAGATTTCAGATTTACAGTCACAAGACAAATTTTTAGCTGTAATTTATTTTGGCATTTGAAACAACTTCCACGTGTGCTATTTCTTGATAGATATGGCAGTGTGGCGGCAAATTACTGTTTGTCCCTTGTTCTCGTGTGGGACATATCTACCGTCTCGAAGGCTGGCAAGGGAATCCTCCACCCATTAATGTTGGGTCTTCTCCAACAATGAAGGTGAGTCTTCTGGTAGAAAGTGGAGAAGGCGAGGGAACTAACATCTATGTACCACATGCTGTGGTAGTCAGAATAAATGTCAGCTCACTGAATGGGACAATCTCTTAAGCAATCACACAGGTCTTCACTTTTACCCTAGGCTAGAATTACTCATGAAATATCTTATTTTCTTTAAAATTAGTCATTGTATCCCATCCATGAATGTTCTCCATAAAGACATCGCAAATAAACTCCGAAGGACTAACACTCTGTAGGAAAGGAAAGTAGTGGAAATGAAAACACCAACTTCTATTAGTAACAAATGAGGAAAATATTATATATATTTTTAAATAAATCAAAATGACAGCCATAGCCCAAAAGGCCTAATTTCCCAGCAGCGTGTGAAAGTTAAAAACTTTAAATTAATTTTAAAAATTAATTATATTAGGAGTTTTTGTAGTAAACAAAATCAAATTTTGAGTAGTGCTTGTGAAAGATTAATGTCTTTTGTTCCTTAGAACAGGACAAACCAGGGACGCTCCATACAGAGGCCAAATGTCCCATTGCTAGGATAACAGCCTCTGTGGAAAGGCTCGCTGGGCTGCTGTCGTAAGCTCTAAGAGCCTGTAACTCTGATGCCCTTCATTTTCTGGAGTCCTTCACCAAGTCAAGAGCACTCTACAAATGAATTGAAGCTTCCATAAAACTACCCAGAAAGTGTCATGTTCCGCATATTCTTGGAGATGCCCCAACTGTGCCAGGCACTTCCTTTTCTCCAGTTTTAGTACCATGCACGTGAACCAACCAGGGTGCCAGTGGTTTTTGTGGATTTATCTAGCCCATTTGTCTTTGCACTTCAGATCTTTATAGTCAGTTGTCTTCTAGAATTATCCTCTTAGATATTTCAAACTCAATGTAGTACAATTTTTAAACTTTTTCTTAAAAGTGATTCCTTTTCCTGTGTTCTCTCTTTGCCCATGAATAACACATGGGGGGCATGTTGGGATTGTCCAACTCACCTCTCACGTGATGAAGCCCTGACAGTTCGACCTCATACATATCTCCTAAGTCCGTTCCTTGCTATGCTTAGTGCAGGTCTTTAAATGTCTCCCATGGATGTTAAACAGCTTTCCCACTTGGCTCTCTGTCATCAGCTTCAATGTCCTTATGTCTGTTTCCTGCTTACAACTTTTGATGACTTGAATATGAAGGATAAAACTCAAAAGTCCATAAAAATAATAATAGCTAACACTTTTTGATTGATTATTAGGTATCAGACACAAATCTACATGCTTTCCATAGATTAGTTTTTTAATTTTCACAACATACTATAAGATAAAGACTACGATTAGTCTCATCTTAAAATGAGGACAGTGAGGAGAGTTTCTGAATCCTGCATTCATTCCACCTGTGGCAAACTGCTTGAAGGACTCCAACTGCATCATGATTTGCCATCTTCATTTGCATTTCTCTTTTCCCTCAATGTGATATCCACCTAATTAACCACTCTTTGAAGATTGAACCACCCAGCACCCTTCCATGGTGCCCCTCTGGTGTCCCTTTCCACCCCAAACAAATATTCCTTCTTTTTGTTGCTATAACCTTATGTGTGTGCATTTAATTCTTCATATTCATTAGTATCAGAAGACATGGACTAAGTCTAATTTTGGATGAATTTGCAAGGATTCAAAATAGCTAGCTATATTACATGCTCTTTTAGGATACTGCTGCTTAAGACTTTGTTGAAGCCGGTAGCTTTTGCAGTAACATGCCTGCAAGGTCACGTTCACCCTCTTGTAGTCTAGAAAAAAATGTAAAAGAATGCTAGATTTTTTCCTACTCCAGATGTAAAACAATATAGTAAATCAAGTTGTATTGGAGCACAACCCACACCCATTTGTTTATACATTGTCTATGGCTACTTTCTCAGCAGAGTTGAGTAGTTACAACAGAGATATCTATGGCCCACTAAGCCAAAAATGCTTTCTCTTTGGCCAAAGAGAAAGTTTGCTGAGGCATGCTGGAGAAGACCAAGAGACTAAATTGAGTATGTACTAAATCTGTCACATATATTCATGCCTACATGTAGTATTTGGTAAAACCTTAGAAGTTAGGTATTTGTCAGTTATCACAGTGTCAACTGATTTTATTGTTCATTAGTTACATTTTTCTTCAAGTGTACCAACTGGGGAAAATACCCAGTTAATTCTGGGTTATGGTAAAAATGGTCCTATTATAGTTGTAAGATGTGTTTTATTAAAGCTATTGTTTTTCATGATGGTTTCTGAAATGGGATTTTTTTCTTACAAAGATGTGTTTTTATTAAACAAAACTATTATTTTTCATGATGATTTCTGAAATGGGACTTTCCCCTGCATATGCTAGTAGTATGGAGCCAGCCTCTCATAAACCCCTTTAGGTAGCAAATTCTTCCTTTAGGAGCAGTACAGAATATATTCTCTTAGAATAGATATCTCTTACAGCTAAGTGCCTATGTCCATCACTTTTTAGTTGAACATGCATGATGATTTTATCCTTGGCAGTTGACATATTAGAGTCATTAGCTCAGTTGCATTTGTTGTTTAAATATTAGGTCTTATTGAAATTAGTTTGTTATATGTTGGTTATATTTCAGATGTCTAAGAGAAGCTGTTTATGACATTACAAATATTTTTGTTATAATGATATTTTTTTCTCCACAGAATTATGTTAGAGTTGTTGAGGTCTGGTGGGATGAATATAAAGACTATTTCTATGCCAGTCGTCCTGAATCAAAGGCGTTAGCATATGGGGATATCTCAGAGCTAAAAAAATTTCGAGAAGATCACAACTGCAAAAGTTTCAAATGGTTCATGGAAGAGATCGCTTACGATATCACCTCACACTACCCTTTGCCACCCAAAAATGTCGACTGGGGAGAAGTAAGTATCAGTAGTATTCAGATAGCAAAGTGCATGTGTTTGGAGACTTGAGTTTGCAGGGAGACATGAAATGTATGAGGAAGAAGCATCTTGAGGGAAAGTTTGGGTAAATCTGTCTGGTACTTCCTCACCTTCCCAGTTACAACCACCCTGAGCAACTGACTATGTGTCCCCTCTTCTCTGCACATATGGCTCCTCTAGTCCAGAACACTGTCCACTCTCTCCTGCCACTTCTCTGCCCCTCAGTCTGACTCTCTTTCTTGGCTAATTCCAACTTATTATTACTGCATTCAATGTAGGAAATACCATTGTAGCTTTTCTCAGTGAAAAGTCTTTCTTATTCTTTCCAATTCCAACAAAAAGACTCAGTCCTGTGGTTTTTGCATGGGTTCTCATAACACTGAAAATTGCCTCTCTCTTAGCCAGTCAGTTAGTATAGGTTTACCATTGTGTCCCAGTGAACTAATGCAGAGACCCCATATACAATAGGCCCTCAAAAAGCGTGTCAAGTGAATGAGTTAATTAATGGTAACTGGAAATAATTAAAACCAAAGTCATTGATCTGTGTTGTCATTTCTTTGTTTCTTCAAACTTCCCTTTGTAATTGGGTGCATTTCTGATTCACCCACCCATATGGGTACTGCCTCATCGCGGTATTAAACATGCCACAAACTTTCACATCTATATGCGTTTGCTTAATTATGTGTCCAACAAATATTAGCTGAGCCAGTCACTCTTCTAGATAGAAAACAAGACAAACAAGGTCCTTCTCCTTCAGGGAACTTACATGCCAGTAGTTTAGAGACAACCCCCTCGCCCCTCCCCCACCCTCGCCCCCGAAAAAAAAACAAACAAACAGGAAAAACAAAGAAGATACCGATAGATGGTGGTGAAGGCTATGAAGGAAATTAGCAGGTGATGTTCAAGAGGACAGAAGGATAGGGTAGGGAAGGCTTCTCTGAGGAGGTGACATTTAATCCGAGATCAGAAATCAGAGAGCTAGGAAAGTGTTCCAGGTAAAGAAAATGAGTTTGAAGACTTTGAGCCAGGAAATGCTTTGCGTGTTTGATGAGCAGAAAAGAGCAGGTTAAATAAGGCAAAGTGATAGGCAGGCGAGGAGGGAGGCCTTCTATCCTAAGGGGGGTAGGAAGCCATGCAAGGGTTTTAAACAGAAAGGTAACGTAATTTGATTTATGCTGTTGTTTTTAATCACCCGGCTGTGAGGAGTTAGAGTAGAAACAATAATGACAGTTTAGAAAGTCAGTAGGGTACTTCCAGTGAGAAGTGATGGGGGTTTGGATGAGGGCGGTGAGGACCAAGATGAAGAGAAGCATACAGCCCTGACCGGTTTGGCTCAGTGGATAGAGTGTCGGCCTGCAGACTCAAGGGTACCAAGTTCTATTCCAGTCAAGGGCATGTACCTTGGTTGCGGGCACATCCTCAGTAGGGGGTGTGCAGGAGGCAGCTGATAGATGTTTTTCTCTCATCGATGTTTCTGGCTCTTTATCTCTCTCCCTTCCTCTCTGTAAAAAAAAAAAAAAATCAATAAAATATATTTTTTTTAAAAAAGAGAGAAGCATACAAAGTGGAGATCTGGAGGATATAGTTGTTTGACCTCCCAGAGCTCAGATAAGTATATCCAACTGCCTATTGGACCTCTCCATTTGACTAATAGACATTTCAAACTCAACGCATCCAACAGCGACCTCCCTGCCTCCCTTCCCCAGCTTATCTTTGCTGATTGCTCAGGCCAAAGCTTTGGAGTCTCTTTTGAATCCTTTCCTTCTCTCTCACATCTTCTTCCAGACTCTGATCCTTTCTTACTCTCGTCTAAGCTACCACATCTCACTGAGACTAGCTTTGCCTTCCTATATCCTGTTCTAAACACAGCAGTCAGGGTGGTCTTTCAAAAATGATCATGTTACTCTGTTAGAAACCTGCAATGACACCTCCTGTCCCTCAAAGAGAAGAAGGCACAGTCCTTTCTGATGGCCTGGCCCTATTCCTCTCTGGCCTCAACTGCTACTCCTCTCTTCACACACTCCAGCCCCACTGTCCTCCTTACTTAGTGCAGGCGGCCTTCGCTGCCCCCTCTGCCTGGACCGCCTTCCCTCTGCGTGTGTAGCTAACTCTTACATACACCTCAAGTCTGCTCCCATGGCACCTTCTCAGTGAGACCCACCTGCTCTCTCCTAAACACTCCTAGCCACACAGGCCCTCATTAACTCGCTCTTCTTCTTTGCTGTTTCACTGCACCTGTCCCTCTCTAACATGTCTATTGTGGCTTAGGCTTATATTCTGTTTCCTTCCCTAGAATAGAAGCTCACTGGGGCAGGGGTCTTTATCTGTTTCAGTCATGGGTGTATCAGAGCCTAAAACATAACCGACACGGTTCTCATTTCATATTGGATCAATAAATAAATGCCTAAGTGAATCAATAGATGGAATTTTCTGTCCTCCCTTTACAATCTCAATCTGAATTCATCTTCAGTGTAACCACTTCCTGTTCTGGCACCTTACATTTCACTTCTCAGCCTTCCCTGCACATTCCAGGGTGAAACCCCCCAGCTGCGTCAGAATTCCTGCAGGCTACAGGAGAGGGCTCTTCCTCCGCACGTCCCTCCCTCCATCCTGACTGACTTGACCCCTCAGGCTTCCTGTAGATGTGAGGGTCCTGAGGACCAGTACTTGCTTTTGTTTCTCGTATCTTCTAAAGCTCTTACATTGTCACAGTGCTTGGTCAGTATATACTGACTGAATGAATAAAAAATATAGTAATTTATAATTGATATCCTATATAATAAAAGGGTAATATGCAAATTGACCCTAACAGCAAAACCACTGGGAATGACTGGTCACTATGATGCATACTGACCACCAGGGGGCAGATGCTCAATTCAGGAGCTGCCCCTCGTGGTCAGTGCACTCCCACAGGGGCAGCTCTGCTCAGCCACAAGCCAGGCTGACAGCTGCCAGTATAGCAGTGGTGGTGGGAGCCTCTCCCACCTCCTCAGCAGCACTAAGGATGTCCAACTGCAGCTTAGGCCTGCTCCCTGCTGGCAAGTGGACATCCCCCGGGGGCTCCCAGGCTGCCAGAGGGATGTCTGACTGGCAGCTTAGGCTTGATCCCCTGGGGAGCAAGCCTAAGCCAGCAGGTGGGCATCCCCTGAGGGGTCCCAGACTGCGAGAGAGCACAAGCCAGGCTGAGAGATGCCCCCCAAGTGCACAAATTTTTGTGCACTGGGCCTCTAGTATATAATATTTCTAAAAAGGGAAAAGGTCTTTTTTATAAGACATGTGCATTTCCAAGATAGAAACTGTGTTGGCTTTTCACCTACCTTATCCATAGTCAGAGAAAAGCCTCACTGCCTGGTCCAACTGCCATAATGTTCACCCTGTAAGTCCCTGCAGACAGTTACCAAAAGTGCCTCACAGCCATTTGGGAGAGTTACCTTAAAAATTCATTTCTGGAGGAGAACCAAGATGGCGGCATAAGGTATATACCTGAACGTTCTGCCTCCCACAACCATGTTAAAACTACAACTATAAAGCTAAACAGACATCTTCCAGAACCAGGGGAGTAGAAGTTCTACAACTAGAAGTAAAGAGAAAGAGTGCATTGAAACTGGGTAGAAGGTGCGGAGGCGCCAAGAACAGAGGTATGGAGGAGAGCGAAATGGCAGCGGCGGCGGCACCTGGGTGCTCAGGTTTCAATCGGAAGGGGGACACAAGCTAAGGGGCTGCACTGAACTTGTTTCGGGCTATAGGTCAGAAAGCGAAAGTAGCTTTCTAGCAGAACTGCTCGCAGTGATCATTGCGATTGTGGGGATGCAGAGCTCTGAGACTTGGGGACTCAAGGGCGTGGAGACGCCAAAACGCAGAGACGCAAAACGCAGAGACGGCTGAGGGACAGCTATCGCTGTTTGCTCCACCCTGGTGATTCTCTGAGGCCCCGCCCCACCCAATTTACAACCCCACCTAAGCTGTACACAGCAGAGCCCATGAGTCGCCTGTCTACCTGCAGCCTAACTTAACAAACAGCAGCTGGGACAGAGAGCTCCAAAAGTTCCAAACCCCAAACAACGAGGAGAAATCTGTAGATCTCACTGTAGCACCTCCTGGATGGACTCACACAACAGCTGACTTTGCACCACCTTGGAGATCCAGGAGACAGTGTACCCAGTGGCCAGATACCAGATTTCAACTCCTCACATCCATAAGGGAGACACTCAAGAGGCAGACTCAGTGAGCACCAAAGCCCCACTGAAGCAAGTTTTGCTCCATAAGGGTGTCTCCTGCACAGCAGTTCTTCCACTATAGACACAGCAGGTCCTTGCAATGAAGTGGCCTGGAGGTCATTTACACCCAGTGATACCAACAGCAATCAAGGCTTAACTACAAAAAGACTGTGCACCCAGCCCCAAAGGTGTACACCAAGAGTGTCCACCCCAGGTGATCAGGGAGGCTGAGCCACTGGGCCCAAAAGGACACCTATCACACAAAGCCACACTATCAATACAGGTAAGCAGCCAAAATGTGGACACAAAGAAATAGGCCACAAATGAAAGAAAAAGAGGAAAGCAAACTACTGGATATAGAGTTCAAAACCACAGTTATAAGCCTACTCAAGAATCTTCTCCGAACCTCTGAGGAAATAAGTGAGACCTTCAAGGATCTTAATGAGAACACCAAAAAAATGGAAAAGGACGCGTCAGAAATTAAGCATACACTGACTGAAATGAATAATATACAGAAATCCGATAGCAGACTAGAGGATCCCAAAAATCAAGTCAAAGATTTGAAATACTAGAAAGCAAAAAACACTCATTCTGAAAAGAAAAAAAGAATCCAAAAATATGAAAATAGTGTAAGGAGCCTCTGGGACAACTTCAAACATACCAACTTCCGAATTATAGGGATGCCAGAAGAAAAAAGAGAGCAAGATATTGAAAACCTATTTGAAGAAATAATGACAGAAAACTTCCCCTACCTGGTGAAAGAAATGGACTTACAAGTCCAGGAAGTGCAGAGAACCCCAAACAAAAAAAATCCAAGGAGGGCCACACCAAGACACATCATAATTAAAATGCCAAGGGCAAAAGACAAAGAGAGAATCTTAAAATCAGCAAGAGAAAAACAGTTAGTTACCTACAAGGGAGTACCTATACAACTGTCAGCTGATTTCTCAACAGAAACCATGCAGGCCAGAAGAGACTGGCAAGAAATATTCAAAGTGATGAATAGCAAGAACCTACAACCAAGATTACTCTACCCAGCAAGGCTATCATGTAAAATTGATGGTCAGATAAAGAGCTTCACAGACAAGAAAAAAATAAAGGAGTTTATCACCACCAAACCAGGATTATATGAAATACTAAAGGGCATTCTTTGAGAAGAGGAAGAAGAAGAAAAAGATAAAAATAAAAATTATGAACACAGTGACAACAAATACATATCTATCAACAAGTGAATCTAACAAGTCAAAAACATCTGGTGAACAGAATAAACTGGTGAATATAATAGAAGATGGGGCATAGAAAGGGAATGGACTGACAATTCTCGGGGGGGAGGGGATGTGAAGGGTGTGGGAAGAGACTGGACAAAAATTTTACACCTATGGATAAAGACAGTGGCAGGGATAAGGGCATGGGGGGGGGGGTGGAAACCAGGTGGAGGGGAGCTATGGGGGTTAAAAAAAAAGGAACAACTGTAATAATCTGAACAATAAAGATTGATATATATATAAAAAATTTCAGTTCTGGTCTAGACATCTAGGGCCAGTGTCTGTGACCACTGTGGTTAGGTGACTCTAGTTGCTTCTCATTCACGTGAATTATCTGAGTCTGAGATTGTACTTAATAGTTACTGTCGTTTAATTTTTCTTCTTCTGTGGTATTTGATCAAAATCTATAAGCCAATGCCCTTCCTTGGAATGAGCCCATTCTAATGTTGAGTTAAAGACCCTAAATTATTTCAAGGATGACTACTATGTTCTAAGCTATTCCAAGACTGACAATAAATACAGTAATAACCTGGCATTACACATACCCATATGTCCACTATGCACTGCAATATTTAACTCTGGTGTTAGGGCTTAATGAAAACTAAACGATTGCCTGCTGTTGGTTCTTGGCTCCTTTTTTAGATCAGAGGCTTTGAATCTGCTTACTGCATTGATAGCATGGGGAGGACAAATGGAGGCTTCGTTGAACTAGGACCCTGCCACAGGATGGGAGGGAACCAGGTAAATTACCTCCTTTCATATTTAAATTGGTTCTATAGTGAGAGCTGCCAAGCTTGTTAATCTTGGGAATTCCTTTGGTTTTCAGTTTGGTAATTTTCTTTGTTTGGTAAAGTAAACCATTCTGTAAAAAAAACAAAGAAAAAAAACGGACTGAGCTAAACATTTAGTTAAATGAGGGTATAATAGCAGCACTGCTTTTCACAGAAGCAGTCACAATCTAGAATTTAATATGAGATTCTATCCTATATAATAAAAGGCTAATATGAAAATTGACTGACCTGTTGCTATGACACACACTGGCCACCAGGGGGCAGACGCTCAATGCAGGAGCTGCCCCCTGGGGTCAGTGTGCTCCCAGCAGGGAGTGCGCTGCTCAGCCAGAAGGTGGGCTCACACTGGCTAGCACAGCAGCACCCCCACCAGAGCAGCACTAAGGATGTCCAACTGACAGAGAGGCACCAGGCCTCTAGTTAGAATATATTCTTGTGTGAGTCCATAACTATGTAAGCCTAACTCCCTAACAACTGTATTTGCAAATATTATCCAGAATTCCACATTTCTTCCCAATAAGCTGGAATGTTACTGCCAGTAATGTATATTCCCCTAATATAGTTTCCTACTTCCTAATGTGTTTTTCTTGCCTCTAATTTAGATTGTAAGCCATCAGATCTGTTTTCATTTGTATTTTCTCACATTGTCGGTACTTGATAAATACGTGTTAATGACCCCTTCTGTCTCTATGAGGCTACAGAACATAACCCTTCCAGTGTTTGTTTGCTAACATCAAAATGAATACAATTCCAGTCTTTGGATTTATAGTTCTGAACATACAAAAATATTATAGAAAAATAAGATGGCCATTGAGCTAGTTTTTGTGTATCAGCAGAGAAGGTGCCTGTTATTTTTTTCTTTCTTTTTTTTAATAGCTTTTCCGAATCAACGAAGCTAATCAGCTCATGCAATATGACCAGTGTTTGACAAAGGGGTCTGATGGATCGAAAATCATGATTACACACTGTAACCTAAATGAATATAAGGAATGGCAGTACTTCAAGGTATTCTGCATTTCAACTTCTGAAATAATAACTATATGGTATTTCATTTTAATAACACCTACCTTGTGGAATTTAGATGTATACATCTTAAAACCTGCATTCAAATTGACTTGCATTTCCCTCTCATTCATTTGTTTTTCTGAGCACTAATGACTGCATTGTTCCATAATGAACCATCACTTTATTCCCTGATGCAATATTGTCATGTAACGACATCACGAGATGTCTGCAAAGGCCCACTAATCTCAGTAACCCAGGAAAATGAGTATTCTGTGAGGGCAAATATATGTTAACAAAAAATATTGTGTTTATATTTCATATTGTCCAGCAGGTGGCGTAGGAGACAGATAAATAACACTTGAAAATATACGCCTTCACTACTTCCTTATCATTGTTTTATAGATACAATAGTTAGATAAATGTTGCCTGTTTCTTGCTTTAAAGGTCATATTTAGTTGCCACTGTGGCGAGGAACAGTTTTTCTATTTTAGCTCTTGAATATTCAAGAGTTCTGTGCCAAGTTGAGGATTCCATCCTATTGATGGATTTATGTATAATTTTCAAAGTATGCACTCGGCTAAAATAAATTCATTGTAAGACATAAAGTTTGGAAAGCTGCCCCAAACTGAAATAACCTGGCAACTCAACTTTATTTACTCATTTAATATATGTTATCATACCCTGTCTATCATGCAAGCACTTGTTTACTATGTAGATATGTTATTATGACCCAGGTTAATATTCCCAGTCATCAACATTCATAGATAATTATTATAAAGTGGTGAGTGTGTCAATTGCTTATTTTTTTATAACAAGTTAGGAAGGAGAAGATCAGCATAAATCTTGAAGAACAGAGCATTTATTTCCACAAAGAAATTAACAGCAATAAGTGATAGGGGTCAGGGAGAACAATATTAGTAAAGTAGTAAAAGAAGGCTAAGAGACCAGAAACTACCATTAAGAAGTATTAAATAAAAAAATGGCCCTAACCGGTTTGGCTCAATGGATAGAGCATTGGCCTTCAGACTCAAGGGTCCCAGGTTCAATTCCGGTCAAGGACATGTACCTTGGTAGCGGGCACATACCCAGTAGGGAGTGTGCAAGATGTTTCTCTCTCATCAATGTTTCTAACTCTCTATCCCTCTCCCTTCCTCTCTATAAAAAATCAATAAAACATATTTTAAAAAAATGGAATGTGCATATTTTAGATACTTTAAAGGGCACAGCACTAAATATACATTTGTGCATCAGACATTACTAAACATACAGGGGTGGGCAAAAGTAGGTTTACAGTTGTGAGTACATGAAGGAGTTTATTCTTGTATTTATTATTTTTATTATTATTGTTTTTATTATTTCATGTCCTTATCATTTGTCTTTTAGGAAATGATGGCGGATAATTTACCTAATGACCAATGAAAGTAGATACTTAAATCTACTTTTGCCTGCCCCTGAATACTAGGGCTAGTTACTTCAAAAAATAAGCACATCATACTACAATAGCAGAGAAGGGGGGGGGGGGATGTAGAAATTAAAATAAGCACAATGCCATAAGACAGCAGAAAAGAGATTAATAGGAATTATTTCTGATGAGTTTCATAGAGGAAGTATCATTGCACCAGTATCACTGAAGTATTATATAAAGAGACTTCTCATGGAGAGTAAGAAAAATGGGTGAGCAAAGGCATGGCATGAAAGTGTGTAGAGAAAAATTCTAGGAATCATGTTTAGACTTGCCCTCCATATGACAGAACATTGAACTTCACTTTGTAAGTTTAGGAGAGTAGTTGGCATTATTTGAGGAATGCAGTGATAGGAAACAATGGATACTTTTAGGAAAATAATTCTGGAAACATTGTGAAATATGAACTGAAAAGCTTCATTAGAAGTTCTCAAACACTCCAGTCTCTGGATTCCATTTACACTCTTAAAAATTATTGGGACTCTTCTCACACAGATTATGTTTATGTAGATTATAGCTAACAAAATATCCAAACTTGGAGATTAATCCAATAAATTTTACAGGTATTTATGTATTGATTTGTAATTTATATAAAACTAATACTAGCCCTATTGCATATTAATATACTTTTAATGAATAACTTTTTCCAAAAAAGTGAGGAAGGCATTGTTTTATAATTTAGCAATTCCCTTTAATATCTGGTTTAATAGGAGGCAGCTGAATTCTCATGCTACTTCTACATTCCGTTTGAAATTATATGTTGTTTTAGTTGAAGTAGATAAGGAAAATCACATAAATATTCATTTGGAAAAGGGAAAATTTAATAGTATTTTCAGATAATTTGGCTATTCTTTGATACTACTACACAAGTCCATAAGTGATAATTTCTTAAGTTATTTGTCATGTAGAATCTGAAACCATATAAATGAACACTTTCCTATGTCACATTAAAATCCATTAGTCTTTGAATGGATTTTTTACCCATGTGAGCTTTTGTAACATCATGCATTGCTTGTTTGGAAAATCATGGTTCACTAAGTTATGACCTTGCAAATAGTGACACATTTCATTGTGCAATGTCAAAAATATACATATTAGGAAGCTATCACGGTTGTGGTTGCTAGTTTTCAAAAATTATTAATATTTGCTTGAAAACTTGTGTCAATGGCAACAAATACTGTCAGATTTGTGGATTTGTTTTTTGTGATTGTTGTTTTTCTTCTTGAAAGGAGAGGCTCGCTTCCTTTTCATGAAAATGTCTACAAAGTTTAAATAATTGTAGTTTGACCTTTCTAGACAAAATGACAAATCATGAAAAAAGCAGCTAGTTGAACTCTCAAGTCAAACAGTTACATGCGTACTTTCCCTCAAGATAACCGAGGTAATCGCTATACAGAGTGCGTTATACATATTTCCCATTCATCTTATAGAATCTTTTTAAAAATATACTCAAGAGTCAAGATTTAGTAAAACTAATAGGTTTTACTACTTCATCAAGGACATTCTTAAGTGAAACTAGCATTTTCTTTTTTAACTGTTAGAAGGGACTATTAGCACAGTTTTGTGGCACTGCTTAATTTATGCTGAGGCACCAGAACTTTTATCCACCATTGCTTTTGCACCATCAATATAAATGTCAAAACAAGGAAAAGGGCAAATGGGGCCTTTGTATTATTATGAAAATAGTGTTGACCTTACAGATACAATCTTAGATAGTCTGAGGACCACCCTGAACTATGTGAAGAAACCTATAACAGATGATGAGGGCTAAACTAAGGCATTGCAGTGAGGATGGGAAAGGGTATATACCAGAGATATTGCAAATATCACACCTTGTGACTACTCAACAGGAAGGGAAGGAGAGAAAGGAAGTTAGGAAGGGAGGAAGGTACAACATGAATGCCTCTGTTATGAGGACTGGAAAGCTGATATTGTCATCAGTCAGAATAGCAACTAGAAAAATAGATTTGGAGGGAAAGATAATGAATTTAGGCTTGTATGCACTGAACTTGAGGTACCAGCAGTACATTATAACATCTACTCTAATAAAAGAGTAATATGGAAATTAACTGTGTCTCCAAGACTCCTAAGCCGCGCCCACCAGCCAAGCTATGCCCACCAGCCAATCAGAGTGACTATGTGCAAATTAACCCAGCCAAGATGGAGGCCAGCAGCCACGGAGCGAGCAGCGGCGGGGGTGGGGTGGGTGGCGGGGCAGGGCAGACATTCCCTGAGGGGTCCCAGACTGTGAGAGGGCACAAGCTGGGCTGAGGGACCCCCCCAAGTGCACAAATTTTTGTGCACCAGGCCCCTAGTAAGTCTTTATATAAACAATAAAAGCACTTAAAAGACTGACAATCAAGAAAAGTCCAAAGTCTGATGTATGGTTGGTTGGTTGAAGGCTGTCCATCTTGCTTGAATTATCTTTTTTTTTTTTTTTTTTTTAAATATTTTTCAAGTACAGCTGACATTCAATATTATATTAGTTTCAGGTGTACAGCATAGTGGTTAATCCCCCCAATAAGTCTAGTACCCAGCTGACACTATACATAGTTATTACAGTATTATATTCCCTATGCTGTACTTTATATCCCTGTGACTATTTTGTAATGGAGCAGAATAGAGAGCCCAGAAATATATCTATGCCTATTTGGTTAATTAATCTATGACAAAGAAGACAAGAATATACAATGGGGTAAAGACAGTCTCTTCAATAAACAGTGATGGGAAAACTGAGCAGGTACATGCAAAAAAATGAAATTAGATCACTTTCTTACATCATATATAAGAATAAACTCAAAGTAGATTAAAAACTTAAAATGTAAGACCCAAAACCATAAAACTCCTAGAAGAAAGCATAGGCACTAAACTCTCTGACATACTCTTCTGAATGTTTTTTTGGATATGTCCCCTCCGGCAAGGGAAACAAAAAAAAAATAAACAAACGGGATTACATCAAACCAAAAGGTTTTGCATAACAAAGGAAACAATCAACAAAACATAAAGACACTACTGATTTGAATTAACTCCCTATGAAAGCCAAATAAGGACTTCTTCCAATGTCAGTAAGATCAAAAAAGTACAAATTTTAACCTTTTTTTTCTGTGTTTTCCAGAACCTGCACAGGTTTACTCACATTCCTACCGGAAAGTGCTTAGACCGCTCAGATGTCCTCCATCAAGTGTTCCTCTCCAATTGTGACTCCAGTAAAATGACTCAGAAGTGGGAAATGAATAACATCCATAGTGTTTAGAAAGAATAAAAGAAACCAGTAATCTACCTACTGACACGTAAATTTTCACAGGACTGAAAGCCGCCTGAAACCTGCTGCAACTATTATTAAAACTCTGTACAGCTCCAAACCCAGCACCTCCTGAAAGGTTTGACGGACATTGATAAACTGTGATTTTACAATAACATTGTCATCTGCAGTTACTGTTTACAAAACTGCTTTTACCTTAAACTTTATAGATGTTTACATCTTTTTGTGTTGTTTTGTTTTAAGATGATGTTGGTAATTTGTGCATTTATATCTGTTCAGAACAGAGCTAAAAGCATCATTGTCTTCTTTGGGATTACACTCAGGGGTCTGACAGGCAGTTTGATTTTTTTTTTTTTTAACACACTTGAAAAAAGGTTGGAATAACCAGACTTTCATATATAACTTGGTGATTATCAACCTGTTGTGTCTTTATTTAATTTTACATCTTTTTGAAGCACTGCCACAGGTTATTAGCCAAGGTGGCCTTCCTTCACAGTCATGCTGCTTTTTTAAAAGGTGAATTTCAACACATTTAGTGCCTCTTTCATTTTCTCAGTATATATTTCAAGAGCTTTCAATGAAATGTATAGGATGGTAATGATGGAATTATCACCAGTAAATACTTTTACTACCCAGAAATGAATTTATGTGCTACCATTTGCTCTGAGATCAAATGTATGGCTTGAAAAAAAATAACAACATGAAATCCCAAGGCTCTCCCATAGGAACTGAAGATTGTATGATATTAAGTTCCTTACTTGCTGGCATTCCCACTGCCCTCTATTAATACCAACTCCTAAGAGAGCAGAAGGGTCTGCCAACTGGGGGGAAATTGACCATTGGCCTCTAGAATTTACTTTCCCCCAGTACCTGTCATTATAGAAAACTATAATTCTCAGTTTCAAATCTTAAAACGGGGTTGAGGGGAGGTAACAAAAAAAAACACACACAAAAAATCACTGCTGTAAACAAACATCAAAGGTTCATTCTGAAGTAAGAATTTTCAAGCCCTTGTTAAATTAAGCCTTACAAAGCTCCTGTGCATTACAACCTAAGCTGTGCAACCTTTCAAGCCAAGAGTGAATGGATGTTTTATTTATATCTTCATCCAATGAAATTTCCTGCACATTTTTTAAAAATTTAAAAAGGCTATTTAAAAATACAGTTCATTAACAAATGTGAACTCCTTTCTGTTAGATTAAGTGTTAGTTCCCTAATCTTTATTTTTCCCCCCTAATCTTTATTTTATTTTTAGGAATTATATTTCTATTAGTATTTTTCCAGTGCAAAGAAGACTTGTTGGATTTAAACATTTACTAAGACAGTATAGGAAAACCAAATACTGGAGATGATTGGTTAGATTTTTATTTCCAACGAAATACTCTTTTATTACTCAAAATATTAAAATGCTATATGAAGCCTGACTGGCATGACTCAGTGGTTGAGCATCGACCTTTGAACCAGGAGGACACAGTTCGATTCCTGGTTAGGGCACAAGCCCCTGTTGCAGGCTCGATCCCCAGTAGGGGGTGTGCAGGAGGCAGCCAATCAATGATTCTCATCATTGATGTTTCTCTCTCTCTGAAATCAATAAAAATATTTTTTTAAATAATAAAATGCTATGTTAAGGGGGAGGGCAAATAACATGAGTTGGGCAATGGCAAGTAAATTAAGCATTTTTGATCCTGTAATTATGATATCATTACAATGAAAGGAATTCACAAACTACTGCCAGTGGGAAACATTTTTAATTAAAATTCAAAAAAGAAAAGAAAAAAAAACCCTACATTTGTTTAAAAGAAAAGTCTACAAATCTGTTTCTCCCAAGGCTAGTCCTTAAATTTGGAGAGTTAAACATCCTAAACAGAATTTTATTTATAATTTTGAGTTGTCTATTTGTATTTTGCTACTGATCTATAATCAACCATTTTAACTTTCATTCATCTCTAGAGATCTTTAAAAAGGAGTAAATTTATATGCTTAAATAATTGCAAAATAAATCAACTCTAAGAAAGAAAGAGAATTGGTACTTTCATTACTTGTGTGTTTGCAAATAGGTTCCATTTTTCTTGTTGAATAAATTATAACCTTGTTAACTATGCATAGGCCTAAGAAAGGTGGCACATAAACTGTGCATGTAAATTTTAAATAGATATTTTGTGCAATTCATTAAGATAATCTATGAAAATGATTCTCTATATTGAAATCAGAAACCTTACCAAACACACACACACACACACACAAAAAAAAAACACACACATCAGAAGCTGCTGCCATAATGACTATTTTCTACTGTAGGCTGCTTTGGAAATAATTCCCAAAACCTTGCTTTGTAAGTTGATAATATCACTATGCATTTCTACACATTTTTATAAATTTGATTTGTGCAGATTTTGATACACTGTATGTTTCTGTATAAATATTCAGAATTTTATTAGGGATAAATTTGAGAAGTTTATGTATATCTTAATTCTGGGTTGCTTGTTTTTTAGATGAGAAAAAATAAAATGCTGTATTTTAATTGTTTTTTTTTTTTCAGTACTTGTAATTGTTTCTAAATCTAATCACTGCACATTAGAAGTAATAACTGGATTGTTATGGATTGTTCATAAGATAAACAAATAGAATAGCTAAAATATTATAAGCCATAGTTATATATTGAGTATGTGCTTGAGTTTGGGGTTGAGCTCTTAGAGTTTGCTTAGAATACCCAGATCTTACCTTCCGGTATGTGAAGGAAGGAAACAAAGGTTTACTTTTGCCTCTAGTTACCTGTGTGTAGCAATTTTTTTTAAAGTCCCATATCCAATTATAAAAAACAAAAAAACCCAGCAACATCTTTTTTGACAGTATATTCTACAATAGGCCATAGGACCTTGTGGCACAACACATGGCATCTCAAGAAGATTGGCTACTAACATCCAAGTAAGTGACCCTGTTAATTTGGGAAACTTGTTCTCAACTATAACTTGGCTATTGTGTCTTCCAGTTCTCAGCTCCTGTGCCTAAAAAATATGAAAAAACTGGCAGCTCCAGACTGGAGTAAATGTGGGCTCACATAAGATAGTCTCTCACGGGGATCTTGAAATAAATTTCATTTCTAGACAGAATGTAATTGGGGGGGAAAATCTGCTTATAATTCAATAGAAAATATGACAAGAACCTGACCTGAGCCAGATACCCAGTAGGCCAGTAGTTTGTGCATGTGAAACTTAATCCATTTGAAAACACTTTTAGAAAGTATTGAGCATTATAAAAATGCATTTTATTCATTAGAATCAATTTGTTGCAAGAAAATGAACAAAAGTCATAATGATTTGAGGGGAATGCTCTCCCTGAAATTAGAAATTAAAGGAGGGACTGTTTCTAAATTCAATAATTGCTTTGCAGTTTTCATTTTTAAACTTTTGAAATGCCCATGATTAAGGTTGTTGGATGTCTGTTTTCTAAGTGAATCAGGCCTGGTAACCCCATCTGAGCAGAGGTGGGATGAAGAGTTCTGCAACTTTTATAATAGAACTAGTAGCCCAGTGCACGAAATTTGTGCACATTAAAAGGGGACTAGAGGAAATATTTTAATATTGCTATTTGCCCTTTCTCTATAATAGAAGTGTCAGAGATTAAAGAAAATTAGTAAAATGTATATGAAAATCTTCCTCCTGTCAGAGTCTGGGGTACACCATGGAACCCAGAGTCAAGTCTTCAACCACCCACGTGCACCTCAAAATCGCTCGAGGCCCAAACCTGGACGGCCCCCCTTCATGTAGACCCGGCCGGTCCCACCCTGTCAAGTCCTGCCAGGTTGGGGGGTGCAGCCTCAGGTCCCCTGGGTGCCAGGGCAGGGGGGCACAGCCTTAGGTCCCCCATCAAGCCCTGCTGGGCAGAGGGAGTGGCCTGTGATCCCCCAGCCTGGCGCCGGGGCAGGGGGCACAGCCTGAGATCCCCTGGCCTGGTGCTGGGGTTGGGGGCATGGCCTGAGGTCCCCTGGCCCAGCACCAGGGCGGAGGGCACACCTTGAGGGCCCCCGTCAAGTCCCACTGGGTGGGGGGCACAGCCTCAGGTCCCCTGGCCTGGGGCCAGGACGGGGGGCATGGCCTGAGGTCCCCTGGCCTGGCACCAGGAAAGAGGGTGCAGCCTGAGTTCCTCTGGCCTGGTGCCAGGTTGGAGGGAGCAGGCTGAGGTCTCCTGTCAAGCCCTGCGAGTGGAAGGCACAACCTGAGGTCCCCTGTCAAGCCCCATGCAGGAGGTGGGTTGGCCTGCAGCCTCAGGTCCCTGCTGATTGCTCCTTAAGGCTCGTAATGGGAACTTAGCCTCAGCTGTGGGTGCAAATTGACCGGAATGACAGTCAATTTGCATATTCCCTCTTTATTATATAGGATGATGTTTCAATTTGGTCTTCTGAATAGTAGTATAATATATGGAGTTTGTGTTGGAATCCCTACTCCACTACAAATTACTTGTTTGACTTTGGATAAGTTATTTAACCTCTATGCCTCAGTTTTCCCTTTTGTAAGATGGGGAAAATAATAGTGCTTATTTCACAGGACTGCTATTAGGATTGAATTAAGTTGACATACATAAAGTACTTAGAATAGTTCTTGCATATATTCAGGGTAATATAAATGTTAACTATTATTACCTCATTTGAAAGTTTTAAAATCTGTCAATATCTGATTTAAGATAGCTACACTTCAGATCTATCAAGGCTGTGTGTGTGTGTGTGTGTGTGTGTGTGTGTGTGTGTGTGTGTGTAACTGTGCTTCATGTATGAGATATTATTATTCCTACTTTACAAGTGAAGAAATGAAGTTCAGAAGTTAAGCTTCCTCTTAAACTGGGGGTGACCTAGTGTTCAATAAGGGAATAAAGTGTTTATCACACCATTCATATAGCATATATAAGATGTAATCTTCAGTGGTTCAATTGAACACTTGGATAAAATTAAGTGCATCTTGAAGAATGTACTCTTTAAATTATGAAATTTGTCTCAGGCTTTTGATATGAGCAAATAAACTCTAGCTATATTAACAATTAAATGCATAAAGCAAAACTAAAACTTACAGTAAAAAATAGAGATCAACAGACTTCCATGTCAGCCCATACATAGTAATGAGTATTGGACATATACTCCTGTCCTAAACAACTATAAAACTGGACAAAATATTTGGAGCAACTGTTTTCAGGAGTTGTATAACAGGCAAAGCCAACTGAGAGACTTGAGAGAAGGGAAGCACAGCAGGTGAACCCCAGGTTCACCATGTCTGTCTACCAAACATATACAGGAAAGTGGAGCTCAAACAGTGGTGATACCACTAAGGTGAAGAGTGAGTTTGGGGCCGCTAAGACAGCTGGAACTTACAGGGGAGTCCCGTTACTGGAGGGGAGTGCACTTGACCACCAAGAGACCTGCACAGAAGTTTGTATAGCACTGCCATTTACAGTAGTAGCAAAAGCCCCAGGGACACCAGGGGAATGGACAAATTGTGGTATAATCATACAATGGAATGTTACAAAGCAATGATCAAGAATGAACTGGTCATGTATAAGTGAGTAAGATACTGTTGAGGGATAAAGACAGTTCCCAAAAGACTATTCAACACTTTCTGTAAAATCAAAAGCAACTAAAATTAAACATCCAGTCACCCATTTATATGTGGTAGAGAGGTTAAATAAACTTGGCCAAGCTTACAAATATAGTATTGGAGCCAAAATCATAAACAACTCTAATATTCCATGTCCTCAGAACCCTGTGGGATGAATTTCTATCAATGTTTTCCATGTTAACTGCAGTTTTCCCCTCCACCTTGACTGTCAAGAATCTCAGAACTAAATCTAATATTCTTGTCATAAAACTATATTAACCCATACATATTGATATATATTTTTTAACTAATATTTATTGGGTATTTACTGTTTCTGGTCAATAGGACAAGTGTTTTTAAATGCAATGCCTTATTTAATACTAAAAGAAAAAAATTCTCATTTTACAGATGGGGAAACTGAAAGGTTACATGACTTGTCTGATGTTACTGAACCAAAAAGAAACAGAACCCAACTCTGACCTGGTTCCCAGGTATAAGCTTTATCACTTTATTCTTAATTTTTTTCATAACCTTGTTTTCCCTTTTGTACATGTATTTTTATTTTTTCTTTGAATAAGCAATCCCATCTTGATTAGAAAAAAATATGGAGAATTAAAGAAAAGCACAGAAATTTGAATGAATTAATGTTTGACTATCTCTTACCAGCTGCCCTAGGACATTGAACTAGTTGACCACCATGTCTCCCTAAAGGAGACAGGTCCAATTGATATAAATTCATTTCCAGATCTGAAATTTGATGCTATATATTGCTTAAAAAAATTTTTTTCCTTTTAATGTGGCAACCTAATTGTGCTCCTGAACCACTATTATTTTTTTTTTTTCAATTGATATCAGAGAGGAAGGGAGAGGGAGAAAAAGATAAAAACAGCAATGATGAGAGAGAATTGGCGGCTTCCTGCATGCTCCCAACTGGGGATGGAGCCCCAACCTGGGCATGTGCCCTGACCTGGAATTGAACCTTGGCCTCCTGGTTCATAGGTAACGCCCAACTACTGAACCATGCTGGTTGGGCCTGAACCACTATGCTATAGATGTAAGTCCCAGATGAGGCTCACTAAAAGAGAAGTCTGCACTGTAAATCCTGAAGAAAAAAAAAAACCCCAAGAGCACAAGGAAATTCCATTACAAGTTCAGAAACAATGTCTATGTTCATATTTACTACAGTATAAGAAGATAGATGAGTTTCCATTCAGGGCAATGTTTAGCTGGAAGGCATATATAAACTTTTCTTAACAACCCTATCTCAAGTAAATATTAACAATCTTATATTCACCTATACTATTCAATTTATAAAAGGGGCAAATTGGTGAACCTTGGGCAGAATTTTGCCTGTAGACATGTTTTCTTTGGACATTTGAAGTCATTGCTTAATATTTACAATTCAGATTTCACAGAACTAGAACAAATAATCCAAAAATTTATATGGAACCATAAAAGACCCCAAAAAGCTGCAGCAATCTTGAGAAAGAAGAATAAAGTTGGAGGAATCACAATACTAAATATCAAACTATATTACAAAGCCATTATAACCAAAACAGCCTGCTACTGGCACAAGAACAGGCAATAGACCAATAGATCAGAACAGAGACACCAGATACTAAATCCACACTATTACTGTCAATTAATATTTGGTGAAGGAGGTAAGAATATACAATGGAGTAAAGACAGTCTCTTCAACAAATGGTGCTGGGAAAACTGGACAGACACATACAAAAAAATGAAACTAGACCACCAAACTTATACCATACACAAGAATAAATTCAAGATGGCTAAAAGACTTAAATATAAGGCATGAAACCATAAAAATCTTAGAAAACATAGGCAGTGACATCTCAGACATTTCATGTAGCAGAGCTTTTGCTATACATCTCCTCAGGCAAAGGAAATCAAGGAGAAAATAAATGGGATTCAATCAAAATACAAAGCTTCTGCACAGCAAAGGAAACCACCATCAAAATGAAAAGGGAACCCACTGTAAGGGAGAACACATTTGCCAATATTATCTGATAAAGGGTTAATCTCCAAAATATATAAAGTACTCATACAACTAAACAAAAAGAAGAGAAACAATCCAATTAAAAATTGGGCAAAAGACCTGAATAGACATTTCTCTGAAAAGGACATACAAATGGAAAAAATACTCGAAGTCATTAGTTATCAGAGAAACGCATATTAAAACCACAATAAGATATCACCTCATACCTGCCAGAATGGCTATCATAAAAAATCAACAAGTGCTGGCGAGAATGCAGAGAAAAAGGGAACACTAGTCCACTGCTGGTGGGAATGCAGACTGGTGCAGCCACTATGGAAAACAGTATGGAGTTTCCTCAAAAAATTATAAATGGAACTCCCATTAGAACTAGCGATCCCACTTGTGGGAATATATCTAACTCCCCCAAAACACCAAACAGAAAGAATATATGCACCCCTATGTTCATAGCAAAACAATTTACAATAGCTAAGGTATGAAAACAACCCAAGTGCCCATCAGATGAGTGGATAAAAAAAAAGCTGTGGATCATTTACATAATGGAATACTATGCAGCTACAAAAAAGATGGATCTCTTACCCTTTGGGACAGCATGGATGGACTTGTAGATAATTTTGCTAAGTGAAATAAGCCAATCTGAGAGTCAAATAATTTGTGGAATCTAATGAACAAAATGAATTGACCAACAAAATAAGACCCAAAGCATGGAGGCATGAAACAAATTGACATACTTCAACATACTTTGTGGGGTTGGAAGGATGAGAATAGATAAACCAAAGAACTTACATACTTATACACATAGCCCATGGACATGGGCAATAAAGTGGTGAAACCTGGTGGAGGTGTGAAGCTTAGGGCCTGGGAAGAGGAGAGTAAATGGGTTAAATCTGTAATACTATCAACAATCTAAAAAATTATTTTTAAACAACGGAGTGCAATTTAAAACATGAATTGTTTATTTCTGGAATTTTCCATCTAATACTTTTGACTAAAGGTAACTGAAACTTCAAAAAAGAAACCAGGGCCCTAACCGGTTTGGCTCGGTGGATAGAGCGTTGGGCTGCGGATTGAAGGGTCCCGGGTTCAAGTCCAGTCAAGGGCATGTACCTTGGTTGCAGGCACGTCCCCAGTGGGGGCTGTGCAGGAGGCAGCTGTCATTGTTTCTCTCTCATCGATGTTTCTGGCTCTCTATCCCTCTCTCTTCTTCTTTGTAAAAAAATCAATAAAATTTTTTTTTTTTAATTGAAACCAGGTAAGAGGGGACCCCTGCATACAAAAATAAAAAATTAACTGTCCTTATAGAGCTTACTTTCTTGCTCCTCACTTCACCTCATCCATAGTTTCCAATAGGAATCTCATGAGAACTAGTCCACAAATGGTTGATTTCCAGAGATGCGTTTTATTTTAAAGGGACTGAATGTTATACAGTGGCAACACAGCTCCTTTAGCTTTCTTCTTGTTATATCTCAAGAAATAAAATCATTGCTGTTTTGTAAAAACACTTCCAGTGGCATCTATAGTAATAGCAAGCCAGGTTTAAGATAATGTTCTATTTGTACTATCCTAAGACAAAGCAAAACACTTAACAGAAAAGGCACACTGTCATCTGAGCAAGTTTGCAAGTGACTGCTTTGATATATAAAAGTTCTTAGGATCTTCTACCCCAGCACCCTGTTTCTATAGATTAAAAGACCAGAAGCAGTAGCTATCTAGAAATGAATTTGAGCCCTACCTCAGTCCTTGCACCAAAATTAATTCCTGAAGGATCAAATATTGAATCAAATAATTTTAAAAAGAAAACAAAGATAGTTTTTTGTAATATTGGAGTGGGGAAGGCCTCCCAAGGCCACTAAATAAATTTGCCTATAAAAAAATAAATCTTTGCATGATAAAAGCATCATAAAGACAAAAATATTTACAATGCATGTCACAAAGGGTCATTTTCCTTAATTCCCACAAATTATCAATAAAAGACCAATGAGACAGGAAACACAAATGGCTCTTAAACAATTATAAGCTAAATTCCTAATAGGAACCATTTTTAATGTCAGAGTAGCAAAGATTAAGTTTGAGAACTATTACGTTGCTGAGATGAGGAAATGGGTAAGCTAACATCCATTGCTGTGGAATATACACTGAGTGTTCAGATTATGACCACCTGACCTTTGTAGGCAAATTAGCTATAATTTCGCGCTGAAGTTGCTAGAGGGCCAGACCATTATAAATAGGGAAGCAGGCTGTTTACCAGGACAAAAGTGATTTTTTTCCCTGAAGATATGGGTAAACAACGTGATTTAACAGCCTTTGAATGTGGGATATATATACACTGAGTGGCCAGATTATTATGACCACCTTACATTTTAGGCAAATTAGCTGTACACTGCATTGTATGGGCTACGGAAGCCGAAGGCCTGTTCGAACACCTTTGCTGTCTGCAGTTGCCAAGATAAAACATCTCCAATTCAAACAGGAACATAAGGATTGGACAGTTGGGCATTGGGAAAAAGTCATGTGGTCCGATGAATCACGTTTCCAGTTGCATCATGCAGATGGCTGAGTGAGAATTTGGCGGAAACAACTTGAAAGCATGCACCCCACATGCATGAGTACAACCCTTCAAGGTGGTGGGGCATTGTAATAGTTTGGGCATGTTTTCTTGGCATGATTTGGGCCCTTTAATTCATGTGGAACGTCTGATTAGCACAACATACCTAAGTATCGTTGCGGATCAGGTTCATCCTATCATGTTGATGGTGTATCCCAATGGAGATGGCTTCTTCCAACAAAACAATACGCCATGCCACGGTGCTCGTATTGTGCAGGAGTGGTTTCAAGAACGAGGGAGACTTTACCTTGCTTAGGTGGCCCACACAGTCACCAGATCTCAATCCAATTGAGCATTTGTGGGATGAAGTTAAGAGCCATCAGGCAGCTGGTTCCACAACCATCAAATCTCACAGAACTGGACAGTGCTATGCATCAGGCATGGTGTCAGATTCCTCACATCACCTTTCAACATCTCCTGGAGTCAATGCCAAGAAGAATCGATGCAGTATTGAAGGCAAAAGGTGGCCCAACGAAGTACTGATGGGGTGGTCATGATAATCTGGCCACTCATGTTCAAATACATCCCCACATTCAAAGGCTGTTAAATCGCATTGTCTACCCATATCTTCAGAAAAAATCACTTGTAGTGTTGTGGTAAACCTGACTCCCTCTTTATAATGGTCTGGCCCTCTAGCAACTTAAGCACGCAATTATAGCTAATTTGCCTACAAACGTCAGGTGGTCATAATAATCTGGCCACTTAGTGTATATAGTGAGCTTCAGTTCATGGAATAATATACAGACCTGTTATGTTAAAGGATGTATTACTACATCATTGGGATTGCCTCCTGAGAGAATCATGTAGCTGGTAATCAAGGATATAAACTATCCAATACTTAGCCCTTTCACATTTTGTACCATTAAGATATTACCTATTCTATAAAAGGGAAAAAGGGGTCTTCATAAACATACACAGTGGTCTGGGATAGAACCTCATTCTTATTACTATTTCAGTACTTTCCAATAAAACTACTCTTTGAAGTCACCTAGTCTTGGAAACTTACTGATCTTATCTTTAGAGGTATTTGAATTTTCATCCATCCTTACAAAATTCCAAACAACTCATCTGAAACCCTGAGCTTATTTTGGAGCAGCTCTTATCAAGTCATTCTTAGCTTAGAAATGTATTTTATATAAAGGACAGAATGAAAACAAGCACAAAAGCTCAAAAGAAAGGTAACAACAAAAAAGGTAACAAGGAACCTGCTAAGTCTGACTCAAAGACCTAACTACAGATTTAGAAATCATTAAGGAAACAAGACTTTTACTATAGTTCAATTTTAAAAACTCCTAAACATTTCTTCTATGTATTTTTTGTTAAAAAAATACTTTATAAAATTTTCATTTAATCATTAAAACACTGTGAAGTAGGTATTAATCCCAAATTACAGATGGGGAGAAAAGAAGCAAGCTCAGAGGTAAAGTTCATGCAGCTAGTATTTGGTAGAACTGGGAACTGTGATCCAGACCTAGGGATGACTCTAAAATATGCAGTATTAGCAATATTTTAGAGTTGTAACCTAACAAGAAAAAATACTTAAAATATAAAATTAGATTTCATTCTATGACCACTAAAATCCCACATTTAAATCTGTAACCATTAGGATTAGCAGTGGGCAATTATAAAGAGGTTTGATTTTGAGTCCATTTGCTCTGGTCATACTAATATCTCACTTCTAATTAAAACTTTAGTATTGTATGAAATAATCCTTACCAAATATTCCACGTATGGCAATGACAACCAAGGCTCCCATGGTTGGATATGAATTTTTGCTTCTATTTTAAAACTTGATAGGAAACCAAGATTGTTGTTTAACTGTAAGACTATTAACTTTAGCCAACAGGTGGTCAACTCAGCCTGATAACTAATCAAAACACCTAAATTCAAATATAAACTGCTTCCTCAACTATCTTTTTTTTGTATAAATCCTAGCGAAATTTTACTCAAATTTGTTATAGATCACAATATTCATTATCAATTGCTTTCTTGGGTTACGCAGAATTCTAAAGCTTAAGTTAAATTTTTAAAAGATTTAACTCAAAATTCATCCAGGTACTCTACCTTGAATAGTTCAGTATCAGAAAATGTAAAACTTTTTACTAATGATGTTTTTAAACTTATTTATAGGTATAGATTCACTGTACTAGTTCCTCTGCTTCGTATTATTCAAGTTGCCTTCAAGATAAACAGTTAATAAAACAACAACCCTGAGTTGTGGACAAATTAATAAAATAGAAATGTCAAAAAAACCATTTTATAATTTGTATACAATTTTATAAAGTTCTTTAAATTCCAGACCTGATTTTTAAAGAACACTTTGTAGATATGATTTGGGTGTATCTTTCTTTTAAACAAACACTATACTAATTCAGGTGTGTGTAAAAACAATGAGGCAGATACAAAAAAGTTGACAGGGTTCCAAGACCCTAAGTATTTTTAAAGTGAAAGCTAATTTAGCATATTAAGACAAAGACAATAGAAATAATATACATAATTTTATTACAAAATTTTTTTTAAAAAAAACAAAATGCAACAGTCTAGAAAACCCAAACTTTACTATTGATACTAATTCCTATGAGCTTGCTGTGCTACCATACACAAGAAATTAAAGAAACCATTAAATATTTAGAAACATTTAACATCAGAAGCCTTAAAATCTAACTGTATGTAGTAGCCCCTCAAAAAGCTACAACCTGCATTTTTCTTATAAAAGTATTTTCTCTACAAAGAATCTTATCAGCTATACAAAAATCTGTACAGTTTTTATACTGAAGCTAATATTGAGCTGCACTTGAATTCACATTCTTAGCAAAACAATTGCCTGAGAGCACACACACATACTCCACACACATCATTACAGGACAGCCTTTATTCTTCATCTTCATCCTCCTCTTCATCATCATCATCATCCTCTTCTTCCTCCTCCTCATCTTCTGGTTCGTTTTTCTTCTTTGAGCCAGTTGGCCTGCCAGGGCCCTTCTTTCCCACTTCACTTTTGCCCTTGGCACGGTATGCAGCAATATCCT